>JAXCGZ010009598.1:0-121482 GCA_037179515.1 Halocaridina rubra
GACATATATTGGAATACCCAGCGTACTCCATAATATGACTAGTATGGTTGTATAAAAGATAAAATGTTTCCTTACGCAAGCTCAAGAAAACGTTGCTCTTAAGGCTACTAATCACAATGAAACGTTGATCTTGAGGCTACTAATCACAAAGAAACGTTGCTCTTAAGGCTACTAATCACAAAGAATCGTTACTCTTAGGGCTACTAATCACAATGAAACGTTTGCTCTTAAGGCTACTAATCACAATGAAACGTTGCTCTTAAGGCTACTAATTACAATAAAACGTTGCTCTTGAGGCTACTAATCTCAATGAAACGTTGCTCTTAAGGCTACTAATCACAATGAAACGTTGCTCTTAAGACTACTAATCACAATGAAACGTTGCTCTTAAGACTACTAATCACAAAGAAACGTTGCTCTTGAGGCTACTAATCACAATGAAAAGTTGCTCTTGAGGCTACTAATCACAATGAAACGTTGCTTTTAAGGCTACTAATCACAATGAAACGTTGCTCTTAAGGCTACTAATCACAATGAAACGTTTCTCTTGCGGCTACTAATCACAATGAAACGTTGCTCTTGAGGCTACTAATCACAATGAAAAGTTGCTCTTAAGGCTACTAATCACAATGAAACGTTGCTCTTAAGGCTACTAATCACAATGAAACGTTTCTCTTAGTGTGCAAATCACGATCTCAAAAAAACATTGCACGCTGCAAAGGATTCAGAATACAAGACATGCATATGATATAACTCGCCTGATTCCCGAACAAGTAAAACAATTACAAAAATAGAATTTCTTGGCTCGAACACCGAGAGTAAGAAAAAAAATGTTATCTAAATAAAGACCTTTGTGTTTGTTTGTGTAGAGAAAGATAAATATAAAGACACAGAATGATAAATAGATAGATAGAGACAGGTAAATAGACAAATGGATTAATAGATAGATATAGATAGATAGCTAGATAGAAAGACACATGGATATTATATAGATAGATAAATAGGTAGATAGATAGAGAGAGATAGGTAGATAGAAAGCTAGCGAGCTATATATATATATATATATATATATATATATATATATATATATATATATATATATATATATATATATATATATATATATATATATATATATATATATATATATATATATAGAGAGAGAGAGAGAGAGAGAGAGAGAGAAACAGGTTGAACACATCCAACTTTATTTGCTTGCAAAGTTGACGTTAAATGTTGCTCTTGGGATGGGATATGGGACAATTATTGGGACTTGGGAGAAATTCGCTTACTCCCTCCCCCCCTTTTCAAAAGATTTTCTATATTATATAATAAATTCTATATTAATACAACATATTATAATGAGAAAATATTTGCATGTAATATATGCAAAAGTAAAAAACATTAAAAGCATTATTAAGAAATGAAAAAAAAAATGCAATAATTTCCATATGTGAAAAAAAGTTTCATTATTCGGTGCTGAGTGTCATGTGTGTGTGTGTGTGTGTGTGTGAAATAGAGAGAGAGAGAGAGAGAGAGAGAGAGAGAGAGAGAGAGAGAGAGAGAGAGAGAGAGAGAGAGAGAGAGAGAGAGAGAGAGAGAGAGAGAGAGAGAGAGAGAGAGAGAGAGAATCTAAGTTTAGTAAAATTCTAAATTTAAAGTAAACGAGCATTGGGTTTTTTACACTTACTTAATTCTAAAGTATTTATTGAATTTCTATTAATTAAATGAGGTAAATTCTGTGGTATAATGTATTTAAAGCTCAGGGCCATGAGTCCCTCAAAGTGTGTGTGTGTGTGCGCGCGCGCATATATATATATATATATATATATATATATATATATATATATATATATATCTATATATATATATATATATATATATATATATATATATATATATATATATGGCTAGAAGACGGGGAACGACAGGGAGAGATCTTTTCAATTAATACATACAGGTGAGTGCATATAGATGAATACGTTATAGCAAATTAAGAGTTGCACATACAAACACACACACACAAACATATATATATATATATATATATATATATATATATATATATATATATATATATATATATATATATATATATGCATATATAAACAAGTAATAAAAAAATCCAAATAAATTATTAAAATATATAAAAAATCCGACACAATAAAATTAAAAAGTAAAAAAAGAAAAAATAAACAATAAAAGGAATAAATATATAATTGAATATATGAAACTAAGTAGGTAAATTAGGTAACTTTATAAATAAATAAATAAAAAAAAGGCAACACAAATAAACATATCCATAAATAAATAAAGAACTGTTTCCTTACCTGATAAATTGGCGAGAGCGGAGTTATGGGGCGAGAAAAAGTCGCCAAAGAAACTAGAGTTCAGTCCCATGAGTCCAGCGGCTGCATGAGGGTCCCGGGCTAAGCCCATCAGGACTTTAGAATAATACTGCCTGAAGACTGACAAGCTCTCATCTCCGTATGGTGCCTGACTAGTTTCTGATTCCAGAATTTCTGGAATTATGGTTCTAGGGGGGTAAGCTCCAGATTCCAGTAAGTCAGGAAGCATAGTTCCAGGAGGAAATGTTCCAGATTCCAGAATTTCACGAAGTTCAGGTCCAGGTGGAAATGTTTCAGATTCCAGAATTTCAGATAGTTCAGGTCCAGCTGCATATGTTCCCGACTCCAGTATATCAGGAAACACAATTGCAGACTGAACTCTTCCAGGTTCAAAAGTAGCATTATGGAAAGGAAAGATTGTTCCATTTTCCAGATAGTCATCGAAAGTGAAGTTCCAGGCTAACTCAGACATTTTGAGTTTTTTGTCTCTATTTGAGGGTTACCGTTGATGAAGATTTGTTAAAACGCAAAGAAACAGTCAGGGTCATGATGGCACCTTCTGGACAGATTCTTCATACTGGTACATTTCCAGAATCTAAAGATAAAATCTATTTTGTATATATTTGTAAGGAAAATGCATGATGATCTTTTTAATCTGTATGGAACGAAGTGTTGCTTTCTTTTCATTACTGTAAATCTCAAAATAACAGAAATTCGGGAGTCTAATTTCTCTATAAATTATGTTCAACTCCCCTTTTCATTACTGTAAGTCTGAAAATAACAGAAATTCGGGTGTCTAATTTCTCTGTAAATCGTGTTCAACATTCTTTTTCATTACTGTAAATCTGAAAATAACAGAAATTCGGGAGTCTAATTTCTCTATAAATCGTGTTCAACTCCCCTTTCCACAGCTTTGGTTCTATTTTGATTAAGGAGAAAACACTATTTGGTAGTTTTTTATCAGCTTTTCACTGGTCAATTGCAGGAATTCTATGTTCTCATTTCTTATCTGTTGACATGCGAAGATGCAGTCTGAATATAAGATTTTTCAATTATTGTCTAATTTACAATATTTTTCAAAAAATGGATTTCTTCGAGAAAAATCTCAGACGATATTTTTTATATATTACCAAGTATCCAGCATAAGAGGGTAATCTGCAAAAAACAAGAACAAGAAAAATATTATACATTTTTTGACACCAAATTAGAGAATATAAGTGCTTCAAAACAATTTTCTCTCTCTCTCTCTCTCTCTCTCTCTCTCTCTCTCTCTCTCTCTCTCTCTCTCTTTCTTTTAAAATCCCAAAGACTGAGCAATATTGTCATACAAATCTCAAGGACCAATACAGGTATTATATCGCAGTGATTACTTCCTTATAACTTATACTTATAGTAACCAAATAAGCACATTACATATGTGAAAACATGAATCATTTTATACATATAGATCTTGTCTTTATGTCATATAATTATTTATTATTTTTCACTAATAGAGGCAGAAAAGCAAGGGCTGAGACTCAATATGAACGAAAAGAAATATGTTGTGAGCATTAACAAATGCTTCTCATTCGGTCACAAAGTTCATATATTGAACAAGTTTCCAGTTTGCTTAGTTCAATTTCATAAATCAATATCCAAATTGGTGGGGGAGGAGACTGGGGGTACAGAATTGGTTCAATATTGCAAATCTCCTTGTCACTAGGGATTTACAAGACACTTTAGGACAAATCTTAAAAGTATCAAACCTCTATGCTAATCCTTGAAGATTAGAATGAGTACAGTCTACAAAATGTCTCTGTTTATTTTACACTCACTTCTAAACTTTTATTGCCGGTTTTACGTCACGGACTCCCTTTTCTACCAAGGGCTAGGACGGTTGCCTTCTTACGAAAGACTTGTATAGGCAGATGTAATCGTTAATCTGAGTGTATGCCCTTGCTAACCACAGACCGTGGAGGGCGCGAACCCTCGACCTGCTGTCTCAGAGTCGCGGACGCTACTGCTTTGCCACGGTGACTACTCTTCCCAACTTTTATTTTATTTATTTATAGGGGGCCTGGGTAGCTCAGAGGAATAGTGTACTGGTAGGGAAGAGACTTACGCGGGGTCAATCGCATCGCGAGGCGCTAGGAAGGGCATCTAACCGTAATCCCCAGCTTCAACACATCTATGTCCACCCCAATATGAATGGGGGTTGACTGTGACAGGTAAAATGGTAATATTTATATGGAAAGAAACTTCCCATCTCATTATTTGTAGGGCAACTTATCATCTCTTCACATCTCTGTTTCTCTCTATGTTTTCTTCGTGCCCAGGCCCGATGAAGGTAGATATATTATTATTTTTGTTTTTTGGCCCGTCCTGGTGTCACACTAAAAAAAAAAAAAAAAATCACGTAGCTCATCAAATCTAGGTAATTAACAGGTAAAATAGTCACAAAATAGTCTAACAGCCTAATCTAACCTAACCTAACCTGCGAATGTTTACCGGTCACGAGCTTACCAGTCCAACCAGTTAGTTTCAGAAAGTAAACAAAAAAAATCAAAGTTTGATTAAAACCTATCAATACAATGATTAATAAATCTCTTTCCGGAACTCCGTGTGGGTATAGGTAAGGGTTATAAAAACTTTTATGACGGGAATGGCGATATAGCTAAAAACATAAAAGTCGCTTAATCAGTTGTCTTTAGTGGACTTCTTCAGATTGGTTCTCTTTATGGAGTACTCTTTGAATTATGTATGTAATGTTTGGCACTCTTTATGGAGTACTCTTTGAATTATGTATGTAATGTTTTGCTATAAATCGGAATAATAGCCAGTATCTATATAGCGAATCCTCTGATTTTTTTTTTATGAGTGTGACACCGGGACAGGCAAAAACTGCCCTCATTAATAAAGGCCCGGGCACGAGAAAATACCAACACGAAGGAAACGAAAAAGGTTAAGGACAAGGCAGAGATGAGGTAATGTCAAAAAGGAAAACGACAGACAGAAAAAACAGTCAAAGTACAGAGGAGCCAGAGACATGGAGGACTAGGCCCTGAAATGACGATAGATCTGCTTTTTGAAGGAAGATAGGTCATAAGAATTAGGAAAGACAGAAGGAGAAAGAGAGTTCCAGAGTCTGGAGGTAGATGGGAAGAAGCAGTCGTTGCACCGACCAATCCGCGAGCTACAAATCTCCACACAGTACAGTACCTGTGAGATGAGGCCGCTTGGTAAGTGTTAAGTAGCCTCGGCACTGGGGGAGGGATGCAACTCACCAACTCATCAGAGCAGCGATGGAAGCAGTAGCGATAAAAAAGTGAAAGGGATGATACCTCATGGCAAAGAGAGAGATAATCCAGAACAGAAATAAGAGAAGGATCATTAATGAGTCTGACTGCCTTAGACATAACCTTATCAAGGAAATAATTATATTATTTGGAATTTCCCGAGATCTTGGAATGAGAATTATGCAGCTACGGCAGATTAATGGTAAACATATGACAGATACCCATAGACCAGAAATAAGTAATATAAAAGTGGTTTATGTAACATTAATGGCACTCGGAATAACAGTATACATGGCACCCAATCAGGAAATACTATATTTGCGAGGACATAAAAATACGCTGGAGAGAGAGAGAGAGAGAGAGAGAGAGAGAGAGAGAGAGAAGAGAGAGAGAGAGAGAGAGAGAGAGAGAGAGAGAGAGAGAGAGAGAGAGAGAGAGAGAGAGAGAGAGAGAGAGAGAGAGAGAGGAGAGAGAGAAAATACTATACTTCGAAGGGCATAAAAATGAGAGAGAGAGAGAGAGAGAGAGAGAGAGAGAGAGAGAGAGAGAGAGAGAGAGAGAGTGAGAGAGAGAAGAGGAGAGAGAGAGAGAGAGAGAGAGAGAGAGAGAGAGAGAGAGAGAGATACTAAACTTCGAAGGGCATAAATGACTGAGAGAGAGAGAGGAGAGAGAGAGAGAGAGAAGAGAGAGAGAGAGAGAGAGAGAGAGAGAGAGAGGAGAGAGAAGAGAGAGAGATACTAAACTTCGAAGGGCATAAAAATGAGAGAGAGAGAGAGAGAGATGAGAGAGAGAGAGAGAGAGAGAGAGAGAGAGAGAGAGAGAGAGAGAGAGAGAGAGAGAGAGAGAGAGAGAGAGAGAGAGAGAGAGAGTTGGGTTTAAAAAGAGCGTTCTAGGAATTGCTACTCTGTCATACTATAAAATGACATAAAGAGAGTAACAACATTTTAGAGAAAAAAGTAAAATAAAAAATATTTTATTGCCGACGTGTATCATATTTTTTTGGGCATGTATGGCATGTGAAAATAGTGTCATGGGTTGACCTGAAGACAATTTTGGGGAAAAAAATGACCCCGCTTGGGGTCAAAGTTCATGTTGAGTCCCTCAGGACATTCTTTTTTATACCTCCTAATTCATGTGTTCTTTCTTCTCTTTATTTGGGAAAATATAAGCAATCCAAAACGGCTAAAAGCTGTACCACGCTAAATCGTTCAAGGGTGTGGCCGAGTCAAAGCACACATCATTCAAAAACATCGATAATATTGACAAGAACTAACTAAATGCACCGTGTTATGTGACACAATTAGTCCTCGTTCAAACGGGGGTGGACACAGACAGGTTAGAACTGGGGAACGCTAGATGCCCTTCCTATCACCCCAAGATTGGATCGAACCCGCAATAGTCGCTCTCCGTCTCGCGCACTCTATCGCTGAGTTACCGCGGCTACTATAATCACACTAAATAAAAATGTTACTTCCGTGGCTCAAGCGGTTGCGTCCACGACTCTGAGGCGTCAGGTCGAGGGTTCGCGCTCCGTCACGGTCTGAGGTTAGCAAGGGCATGCACTCAGGGTAACGATTACATCTGCCAAAACAAGTCCTTCGCAAGAAGGTAACCGTCCTAGCCCTTGGTAGCAAAGGGAGTCCATGACGTGAAACCGGAACGGAACTTATTTAAAAAAACTAAAAAAAATATTCGTCACCATTTGCCAAAATCAAGTCTGCAAAATATAGACACCAATTCCTACCAAAGTCTTGTTCAAATGACCCAAGTTTTATCATTATTACCAAGTTGTTAGACGCAATCCATTACTTGACACCAGATGGCAGTTATCTCTTCTTCTTGAGAATAAAATGTCGCTATATATATATCATAATGACATAGGGTTGTTAATTGTACATTTTAAGGGACTTATATATGTCTATACAGAACTTTATTCGTGTGTATAGCTCGAAGATAGTTTTATACACCTGTGCTGTATGATTATGCATGAACACAGAAAGAAACTCTGCTGGAGTATATATATATATACATAATCCACTGGTAGCCATCCTGTCTATACGAGGGGTGGCCGAGTCAAAGCACACATTCACCAGAAGCTAATCTACCTCGATCACGCCTCTTAGTTTTTTGGAGATAAAGTGCTGCTACAGTTCGCCCCAAGCACTCTAACTGGGCCATCCACAAGGTATCAAGGCAATGATCTTCTGCCGTGAAGCCCGATAGCCGTAGCTGGTTTACCTCACCATCGCTTCATCTCATGGAATATATATAGTTCAGTGAAAATCATATATTAAGTGAATAGTGAATAAATTATAATTAGATCTAAAGATTCACAACATAGTTGAACTATTAGTGATTAGAATATAACTCTGATATGCGGCTGTCTAAGGACAGCAAAGGTGGAAATATACATCTTTTATCAATAATTATTACGATTTACGTAACTTCTTTTTTAATTCTGGGGTCACGGTAGCTCAGTGGAAGAGATCGTCAGTCAGGACGTGATGAGCTTAATAAACGTGGTTAGATCCTACCGCGGGGAGTTAGGAAGGTCATCAAATCTTTATTTCTCAACTCAAACCTGCCTGCGTCCAACCTCGTTCGAATGGGAATTAACAGTGGCATAAATTAAGGAAATATACAGGGTGTCCACAAAGTTTGGGTACATAGGAAATTTCACTATGCAGAGCTATTCAATCGAGTTCACCTGAATTTTGTAAAGCGCATCAAATTATGCATTGAAAATGATGGAAATCATATTGAAAATATTACTTATTAACTTTAGATTTAAATAAAATTGTTTTGTTTTAAAAGTATGTGTTAATCTCCTGTGTACCCAGACTTCGTCTGGGTACACAGGAGATTAACACATACTTTTAAAACAAAACAATTTTATTTAAATCTAATGTTAATAAATTATATTTTCAATATGATTTCCATCATTTTCAATGCATAATTTGATGCGCTTTACAAAATTCAGGTGAACTCGATTTAATAGCTCTGCATAGTGAAATTTCCTATGTACCCAAACTTTGTGGACACCCTGTATAATTTTTTGATTTTATGTTAGCAAATGCTATATGGAAACTCAAATTATAAGGGAAATTTTAGCCAAAAGTATAGAAAACATGAGTCATTATCTCTTAGTTTTCTAGTTATATTTTTTCGTTTTATGTCACTATTAGTCCTCATTTGGTGGTGGACACAGATGGCTAAGTTGGATACCCTTCCTATCGCCCCGCTGTGATTTAAAACTAAGGTCCATCATCTCCAGAGTCTAGCACTCTACTGCTACGCTACGGCGGTTCCTAGGGTCAATATAAAACATTAACTGAACAGAAAAAAAATTGTGCTGATAACCTCTAAAAAAACAAAAAACTCTGAAAAAATGGAGACACTAAATATATAAAAATCCCAGAGATTCATCTACTGTGATGGAAAAGCCTCTTCTAGACAATATGAATTATTAAAATGGGCCAACAGTTTTATGACAAGACCATAAAAAGGGAGGAAGTCTATAGTATATGATTTTGGTCCCGAAGAATTATGGAAAAATTTCTGTAGAATGCAAAAATACACGGAGACATGGTCGGCTATCGCGCATGTGGGCGGGGCTTCGTGACGTAGGCATCGCCTATTGCATAGAGCCTCAAAAGGGGAAAAATATATGAGTTACGTCTCCAGGAAGTATGGAATAATTTCAGTAGACTGCAAAATATACTGAGACATTGGCCCGATTTCTTAAACAGTGTAAACCTAGGATACCATATTGTTAGTTAGCTAGACACACACAAATGGATTTCATAAACGCATCTGACGCGGTTCTGTGAATGGCTAGGATCCCGTACGGGATCCTAGCCATTCACAGAACCGCGTCAGATGCGTTAATGAAATCTATTTGTGCATGTCTAGCTAACTAACAATATGGTATCCTAGGTTTACACTGTTTAAGAAATCGGGCCATGGTCAGCTATTGTGCAATTGGGTGGGGCTCCATGACGTAGGAATCGCCTATCGCATACAGCCTATCCTGCGATTATCAGAGGCTTTTGCAATTTCCACAGGGATGGAAGATCCTTTAACGAGGATACAGAATTGCTGCCAATAAATTAATTAGTTTATCCAATCTTCATCTTATCTGAAAATATATATGGAAATACTTTTTTACTATGAACATTTACAATTTTCATAAAGTAAATTAATTCTCTCTCTCTCTCTCTCTCTCACACCAACAAACTCTTGTGGTTCCGATGGGATACAACTTCGCTTCCTAATTGACTCATTGCCAGTTACAGTATTTTTCATTTTAGTCATTGTTAATACATCCATTGTTACAGGCATTTATCCTAACCTCAGGAAGCATCCCTATATCATCCCCGTTTTTAAGAGTGGAGATACTAATAATGTTGAAAATCATAGGCCAATCTCTCTTCTCAGCATTCTGTCTAAAATACTTGAGAAGGTAGTTGCCACCCAGTTAATAAATTTCCTTGAATCAAATTGTCTATTATGTGAAGAACAACACGGTTTTCGGCCTAAACTTTCGACCGAGACGGCCCTACTTAAAATTACTGATAAAATTTATAGTAATATTGAAAATAAGAAAATATCACTTTTATTATTGTTAGATTTGTCTAAAGCATTTGACAGTGTACACCATCAAATTCTAATGAGAAAACTTTCCAAAGTTCATGTTGACTCATTTTGGTTCGAAAATTATCTGAAAGATCGAATTCAATCAGTTCGAATGGGCTCGACTCTCTCTTCTTCTTTAGATATCAGTTTTGGCGTTCCTCAGGGTTCAATTTTGGGTCCTCTGCTTTTCCTAATATATGTTAATGATTTACCTCAATTTATAAGAGATTGCCTACTTGTTATGTATGCTGATGACACCCAGATTATGCTTACTGGTGACATTGATAGAATTCCTGAAATCTTAAAAAGGGCTGAAGATATATTAAACTGTGCCAAAAGTTATTTTAACAGTAATGGTCTTTTACTGAACGAAAATAAAACTAAATTCGTTATTTTTGGATCAAATCAATACCTGTCCCGCATTCCTGAGAACATCAGTATAAATTTCAACAATGTTTCACTCTTCCCATCTAATAAGGTTAAAAATCTAGGAGTTATTATGGACAGTACCATGACATTTAATTTTCATATCGATGAACTACATAAAAAAGTGAACGGGACCCTTATTTACTTGAACAGAGTCTATGAAAGATTCGAGCCTGATTGTAGGGTAATTGTAGTACAAACATTGATTTTAAGTATTCTCAACTACTGTCTGAGTGTTTGGGGTTCCACGAATAGGACCCAGATGTTACGAGTGAAAAGGCTCCAGAATTTTGCTGCAAGAGTTGCCATAGGGGGGGTGCATAAATATGATCACGTGACTCCCCTCTTTGAGAGATTGGGTTGGCTAAGGATGGACATGAAGTTCATATATAATATCTGTCTTTTAGTTTTTAAAATAAATCATGGAATATTACCGGAATGGCTCTTCTCATTGCCAACAGTTAATCAAGTGCGTATCAATAACGTCAACACCAGATATCAGAATTCTTTTTACGTGCCCAGAACTTCCACTGATATTGGGGCAAGAGCCTTAAATGTAATGGGCCCGAGACTTTGGAACTCTTTACCCGCAAACTTAAGAAGCTGCCAAACATTACCCTCACTTAAATCTCATCTTTTAAATCACCTACTTAATAAGTGATTTTAGTCTCATTATTATCCTCCCATTGGGTAGACGAAGTGTATGTATGCTTATTTTAATGTGTAATTATTCTGATTATGTGCTTTGCAAATTTCATTTGTTTTATGTTGACATTTTACATTGTAATTTGTAATTAGATTAATTATCATGTAATAGCCATTTTTAATGGAATAAAGTTTTTGACTTTGACTTTGACTTTGACTCTCTCTCTCTCTCCTCTCTCTCTCTCTCTCTCTCTCTCTCTCGCTGAAGGTAATATAAGTAGAAAAAGCTTATGTCTCAAACTCATTTTTACTAATTACATAAAAATATTTTATTACAATCGCTTTAAAAATCTTCCAAAAATTATAAACTTGACGCACGAATTTCACAAAAAAATAAAGAAAAAATAAAGACAAATAAATAAATAATAAAAAATAAATAAATAAATCCCACTTCTTTTTTCCCTTTATCCTAAAACTAAGAAAAATAAAAAAGTACAAAAAATAGACAAATAAATAAAGAAATAAAAAAAAATATCTTCTGTTTATCCCTTACCCTAAAAAAAAAAATAAAAAAACAACGGAATCTGTATACGCCCATCCACCCACACACACCCACACCCACACACAAAGTTTTACCATTTACGAGATATGTCTCTATAATGGGAACTACTTCCAAGAAATCCACAGTACCAGTTTTAGTACACTGAGCAGGAAAACCGAAAAAAAGTAAATGATAATAATAATAATGGAAATTGGCAAAAATTATTCTCTATACTACTACTACCACTACTGCTATTTCACTATTGATAGTAATAACGGATTTGGACATATTTAACTATGTAATAGGAAGATATTTGCCCCAGTTATAGGCTAGGCATCAAAAGCTGAAATAAGCAACAACAACAAAAACAACAATCATAATAATAATAATAATAATAATAATAATAATAATAATAATTGATTGATTCGGGTTTACGTCACGGACTCCCTTTTCTACCAGGGGCTGGGACGATTGCCTTCTTGCGAAATACTTGTTTTGGCAGATGTAGTCCTTAACCTGAGTGCATGCCCTTAATAACCTCAGACCGTGACGGGGCGCGAGCCCTCGACCTGACGCCTCGGAGTCGGGGACGCTACCGCTTGAGCCACGGTGACTACTATATTATAATAATAATAATAATAATAATAATAATAATAATAATGGCACAGTGCCACATAAGCTTTCCACGAAATGCTAAATATCACATATTCCCATGTACCTCATTGTGTCGTAATTAGTTGTATATACTGTCTGAATATAATGGTCCTTCGCAAGAAGGCAACCGTCCTAGCCCTTGGTAGAAAAGGGGGTCCGTGACGTAAAACAGGACCTGTCTGAATATAATGATGGCCACCATGGCCGAGTGGTAACTCTTGTGATTCTTCTTCATCAGGACATGGGTTCGAGGCCCGCCACGGTCAGAGGATAGAAAAGGCATTCCTTCAGGGTCACGGTCACACATGCCAAAACCAAAGTCCTTCGCAAGAATGCACCGTCTTAGCCCTCCATAGAAAAGGGAGTCGGTGACGTAAAACCGAGGACATATTTTCTAAATATAATGGTGTCACTAGTCACGGTCGCACATGCCAAAACCAAAGTCCTTCGCAAGAGTGCACCGTCCTAGCCCTCCATAGAAAAGGGAGTCCGTGACGTAAAACCGAGGACATATTTTCTAAATATAATGGTGTAACTAGACTAATCGGAGCTTCATATATTTTTTTTCTCTTATGACATGGAATTTGTCAGTTTTCATTATCTTTGTTTTTTGGGGGGGGAATACGAAGTAAGAAATTATTCGCCTCTGAAAAATCATTACAACATTAAAAGTGAGTCTTAAATAAAAAAAAATTTCTATGGACCATCTCTCTCTCTCTCTATCTATCTATCTATCTCTCTCTCCCTCTCATCCTATAACAGTTAACTACTTTCGGCGGAGGGTGGCTGTCATCTTCATCCGATAACTATTTTCTCATCTCATAAAGGTCTCTCTCTCTCTCTCTCTCTCTCTCTCTCTCTCTCTCTCTCTCTCTCTCTCTCTCTCACTCACATAGAAAGTTATTCCATATCTACCTAAAGTGCCCATTACAACAGTGATTCTCAACCTATTTCTACTTCTATACCTTTTCATGGTTCACGGACCAGATCAAAGAGCGACAACAGAACATATTTTTTTCTTCTTATCTATACGGTTCCTTTCCTCAATGTATATGGGGTCACTGTTTCTCAGTAGCATCTTAGAGACCAGGGTTTGGTATTGATTCAATGTTTTTAGGCTGGCATACTCTTCTTGGCACCATTCCTATCAAATACTCGGGCATGTTATTGGCACTGATTACCGTGTAAAAATCCACTGCTAAATAGATGTTTTCCTCTTTAATTAAAGAGAATACACATCTCTACAGCTATTTTTTTATGTAGTAAAGTCAACCCTGGCTACTGGGATTCGATATAAATAATAATAATAATAATAATAATAATAATAATAATAATAATAATATCTATTATTAATAATATTATTGTTATTATTATTATTATTATTAGTATCATTATTAACGCGATGACTTTCAATGCCAAGCTCTTAGGGGTCAATGACCAAGAGATTGATAATTACTGTCATGTAAAGTAATATGGTAAGGAATCTTATTACATAATGCCTACATAAGAGGGTACTGTGAAATGGGTCATACTTACATAGTGCCAAAGAGAGAGAGAGAGAGAGAGAGAGAGAGAGAGAGAGGAGAGAGAGAGAGAGAGAGAGAGAGAGAGAGAGAGAGAGGAGAGAGAGAGAGAGAGAGAGAGAGAGGAGAGAGAGAGAGAGAGAGAGTAATAATAATAATAATAATAATAAGACTTTATTTCCAACATGTAAAGAGAGAGAGAGAGAGATGAGAGGAGAGAGAGAGAGAGAGAGAGAGAGAGGAGAGAGAGAGAGAGAAGAGAGAGAGAGAGAGAGAGAGATTATTTTTATTTTATTTTTATTTTATTAATTTATTGCGCCAAGGCGTCAGACATTACATGAGTTCATACAAATAATCGCTTCAAATGGATATAAAACCAAGAATTGAACCATGGTTTACAGGGAGGTGTACATATTGATAAAACAGAGAGAGAGAGAGAGAGAGAGAGAGAGAGAGAGAAGAGAGAGAGAGAGACGAGGAGAGAGAGGAGAGAGACGAGAGAGACGAGAGAGAGAGAGAGAGAGAGAATTCTATTGTTCTATATTTATTGATATTTTCCTGCTGATGCATCTAGGAGAGAGAGAGAGAGAGAGAGAGAGAGAGAGAGAGAGAGAGAGAGAGAGAGAGAGAGAGAGAGAGAAGAGAGAGAGAGAGAGGAGAGAGAGAGAGAGAGACAGAGAGAGAGCGGGAGAGAGAGCAGAGAGGAGAGAGAGAGAGAGAGCAAATACCACGCGTGGTTGAATCTTGTCAGTGAGATTACAATGTGATTTTCCCCTAAGTACTGTATCAGTTCAGTACTTGTTAATTGGAGAGAAGATTCGAAAAATATTTTCAATGAAAGTTGTAAAGTAGGAATTGTTCTATAATACCAAAGTAATCTTTTCTCGTAGTCACCGTGGCTCAAGCGGTAGCGTCCGCGACTCTGAGGCGTCCAGGTCGAGGGTTCGCGCCCCGTCACGGTCTGTGGTTAGCAAGGGCATGCACTCAGGGTAACGATTACATCTGCCAAAACAAGTCCTTCGCAAGAAGGCAACCGTCCTAGCCCTTGGCAGAAAAGGGAGTCCGTGACGTAAAAGCGGAACAACAAACCAAGCTAATCTATCTCATACATAACAATATAAAAATGCATTTGGCATTCTTAGGAAATCATGGAAAAAAAAAAACGGCAAAATGAAAAAAAAAATGGGGAAAATGGAAAATAAATGTGATGGATAAAATCAGTTAAAAATGGACACTGAAAAAAAAAAATAGAATTTCAGAATGAGAAACAATATTTTTCTACTTTTTGTGTGTGTCATTATTAGTCCCCATTTTGGGGGTGGCACTGACGAATTGAAGCTGGGGAATTAGAGCTGGATGCCCTTCCAACTAGCTCTGAAGATGCTTCAAAACGTTTGTTACGGTTTTACGTCACGGAATCCCTTTTCTACCAAGGGCTAGGACGTATGCCTTCTTGCGAAGGGTTTATTTTGACAGATGTAATCGTTATCCTGAGTGCATGCCCCTGCTAACCTCAGACCGTGACGGGGCGCGAACCCTCAACCTGACGCCTCAGAGTCGCGGACGCTACCGCTTGAGCCACGATGACTACTTCTGAAGATGCTTCAAAACGAAATGGAAAAAAAAAGATCGGGATATGGCTTATCGTGTAAGAGTGAAACAACGATAAAATAAAATAATGATGATATTCAAGAGGGACTTTTACATATAGTAAAATATGCCAAGATTTATTTATTTTATTTTCTGGGCATGTCTTCTTCTTCTTCTTCTTCCTCGTCTACACAAAATATCTGTTACTTTTCTTTTAATATTTTTCTCTTTGTCAATAAATTTTCTTTAATTTAATCTCTTCTTCTTTTTCTTCTCTTCAATGAGTTTATCTTATTTTTCTTCACTGAGTTTATCTTCTTCCTTTTTCTTCTTCTTCTTCTTCTATGATTGAGACTGCGTTCTTCTTCTTCTTCTGTGATTGAGACTGCGTTCTTCTTCTTCTTCATTTTTCTTTCTTCTTCTTCTTCTTCTGTGACTGAGACTGCGTTCTTCTTCTTCTTCTTTCATCCCGCTATTCTGCAGTGCCAGACAGGACCAACAAACTTGTCTCTACAAATAATTTAACATAATCACTGGTTTGTAAACAATTGATTTCTTGTTTGGCACTGCAAATATCAACCTCATTGTAAAATCTTTCCTCTATTTTACTACATGTATTGAATTCACTGCGAAATTTTAACTTTTTTTTTAAAGCGCATATGTTATTCGCTGGGAAAAATATTCACTCTCTTGGGCCACTGTAACTCAGTGCTTCGAGCTTGACTTGGAGGATTACAAACCCCTGTTTGAGCCCAACGCTTCCTATAAATCACGTAGTGTAAGAAAAATACTATACGTGATTTATAGGTAGCGAGGTCGGTGAAAGAGATGCATCGTTCAATTAAAAGTAATTTATTTAGAGAAAACTTGAACTGACTTATTCCTCAAAGCTTCCATTTGTATAGTTCCTGTTACTCACTATTCCCACCCCCTTAGGGGGAGGTGCCTAACTCAGGACGTAAGTTCTGCCCCCGGCAAGTACTGACTTCAGACTAGAGTGACACGGGCTTTGTATGCCGTCCTGTGGCGCGGGTTTCTGAGTGCGCACTCTGCCCTCTAGCGGCTATAGGCATCTATATAAGATGCCTTACGACAGGCCATTATGAAGGGCATAGAACCCTTATTCCCCAGCTCCAACCTGTCTATGCTCACCTCCATTCGTTGGGGATTAAAAACGCCACTTTAAAAGCGTAAACAAAGAAAAAACTGCATGTATTGTAGCTAATGGAACATTTTTCATTTTTTCAATGTAAATATTGAATTCACTGCAAAGAGATTAACTTTTTCCACTGCAATGTGTAATACTCGCTTAAAACGCAGCTGATAAGAGTCCACTGGTCATTTTAAGCATTATGTCTTAAATGTATTTTTATGAATGTGTCACCTGGACAAGCAAAGAAAACTTCCATTAAAGAGCCTGGGCAAGAAGAAATATAATGCAAAGAGAAACAGAGATGGAGTGTTGTGACTTGTCAAATATGAAGCGTAATATGACTACGAGGTCAGACTCCGAAAAAGCCAAATGCAATAAAAGAAAATCAACCAAATTTCAGAATAACACGAACCAAATATAACCAAATTCTGCCATGGGAGTAAAGAGAACTAACTGATAATCTATGAACCAAAACCAATGAGAATCAACCACACATCAAGGATTTCCACCAATCACAATCAACCACCAATCAAGGAAACCCCCCCCTTAAAATACCCAATCCCACAAAAGTTAAAGAATAAGGAAGAGGAGGAGAACAATGAGGAGGAGGACACATAGAAGAAGAAGAAGAAGAATGGGGAGGAGGGCATGAAGAAGAAGAAGAAGGAAGAGGAAAAATAAAGAAATAGAGAAGGATGAAACAGAAGAAGAAGGAGCATAAGGAGGAAGACAAAAAGAAGAAGAAGAATGGGGGGGAGGGCATGAAGAAGAAGAAGAATAAAGAGGAAAAAAAAGGAAATAGAGAAGAATGAAGCAGAAGAAGAAGAGGCATAAGGAGGAAGACAAAAAGAAGAAGAAGAAGAAGAAGAAGAAGAAGAAGAAGAAGAAGAAGAAGCCACACGCGTGCACAAACCCCTACCGAGGAGCGCACAAAAACCAAAAACCTTTAAAGAGAGTTTCATGTTTATTTTGCACCTGTTCAGGACGTGTTAGCCTATTTAAATGGTCGAGTTATGTCACAATGCTTACACACACCCTACGTGTTTTGCTATATACTTCAGATGTCTCTCTTTTTTTTTTACATTTGGAGAGAGAGAGAGAGAGAGGAGGAGAGAGAGGAGAGAGAGAGAGAGAGAGAGAGAGAGAGAGAGACTAGGATTGAAAAAATGTACATTTTTTTTTAATTAACTTACCTTATTATTACACACACACACATACACACCCACCCACACGCATATATATATATATATATATATATATATATATATATATATATATATATATATATATATATATATATATATATATATATATATCAAAATAAAGATATGTTCGTCCATTATTCCCTAATATAATTTCACACTTATAATTCACCTCCCTGAACTACTACTAGTAATAATAATAATAATAATAATTATAATAATAATAATAATAATAATAATAATAACAATAATGAATAAAACTTAAAAACACTGAATAATAAATGCTAAAAATCGGCTGCAGAGGAAAAAGACAATACATATCATATCAGACATGGAATTTAAAAAAAAAATGGCATCTAAACACAGTCTTTACAACCCCAAATGAGAAAAAATATTTTTTCTACTTTTTATATGTCACTATCAGTCCCCATATTGGGGGGTGGACACTGACAAACTGAAGCTGGGGAATTAGAGCTGGATGCCCTTCCAAACGCACCGCCGTGGGGTCGAACACAAAACATGTGACACAAACACATAAGTCAAAGAAATATTTTGTCAGTATAATAATCAAGATAAAAAACACATGTATATAAAAAACACGTGACTTTCTAAAGACAAACTAAAAGTTTTTTGTGTTAATACATCGTTTAAAGGGGGGTTTACACGGTCAAACGGTTCGTCGAACGCGGTTCGACAGATAAGTGTTTGAAGTGATGTTCGAACGCCTGAACGGGGTATCTGGTTGTCGAACACGTTCGACAAACGTGTTTGACAACCAAATACACCGTTCACACGTTCGAACATCACTTCAAACACTTGTCTGTCGAACAGCGCTCGACGAACCGTTTGACCGTGTAAACCGCCCTTCAGAGATTTTTCTAGGTTTGAGAAGGGAAGAGGGTAAGCGGAGCTGAGCATAGGAGAAACTGTACAGTAGATCTCAATAAGATGTTTATCAATGGAAAATATCAGTAAATGACTACAGAGCTATCTTCCCTTTCTACGTCTTCTGGAAAAGGGCCCGATTTCTTAAACAGTGTAAACCTAGGACACCATATTGTTAGTTAGCTAGACACACACAAATGGAATTCATAAACTCATCTGACGCGGTTCTGTGTATGGCTAGGAACCCGATTTCTTAAACAGTGTAAACCTAAGATACCATATTGTTAGTTAGCTAGACATACAAATGGATTTCATAAACTCATCTGACGCGGTTCTGTGTATGGCTAGGAACCCGATTTCTTAAACAGTGTAAACCTAGGATACCATATTGTTAGTTAGCTAGACACACACAAATGGATTTCATAAATGCATCTGACGTGGTTCTATGTATGGCTAGGATCCCGTACGGGATCCTAGCCATACACAGAACCGCGTCAGATGCATTTATGAAATCCATTTGTGTGTGTCTAGCTAACTAACAATATGGTATCCTAGGTTTACACTGTTTAAGAAATCGGCCCAAGGTCTCACTTCCATTTCATATAAACTGAAGAAGAAGAAGAAGAAGAAGAAGAAGAAGAAGAAGAAGAAGAATTATATAACTATCCTAGGAAGAAGTTATATAACCACCTTTGAAGCTCTGTGAATTAGTGCTCGCTTCCGAAGAAAGGGTCCGGTTGAACTCCACGATGTAGTACGTACTAATAGCATTTCTCTGCCAGAACCTCACGAGACTATGAGGGAAAGGATTATTGAGTCCCCATGTAGTAAATATGTTAAGTGAGTACATCATTATAAATGTACGAGGCCAATAGTGGAGGAGTATCTACACGAGAGAGAGAGAGAGAGAGAGAGAGAGAGAGAGAGAGGAGAGAGAGAGAGGAGAGAGAGAGAGAGAGAGAGAGAGAGAGAGAGAGAGAACTCACTCATCCCATATTTCGAGATAGGGTGTAGGTAATCCCCATGCAAATTGTACGAACTTGTTCCCTTATCTTTCTCTATTTTCTACCTATTTGCAAAGTTAAAGAAAGCTGAAATGAAAGACGTAGAGAGAATGAGTAGGATAATGAACAACAACAATCGAGAGCTGTTTTCGCATATTGCAAATCTAAAGAATATTTCGAATTTCGTTATCTTCTTTCCTATCTTTTCTAAATTCTTTGCGAAGTTCAGAAACTTCGTTAATAAGAAGAAACTGAATAAAAACAAGAACAATAACAAGAATAACTAAGATTATTTAAGATATTTTCCTTTATTTTCTTCTTATATCATCTAAACTTCGAAAAAACAACAACAACAACAACAACAACAACACACACACACACACACACACACACACCGAAATCCATACGGAAGAAATTGAGACGAAACAAGCTTCGCCCTATTTCACGTCTAAGACATATTGCGCGATTCTCTACAAAATTTTTGCAAACGTTGCGAAGAGGCGAAAGTCCCAGAAACGTTATCTGGGCCATGAGGAGGACATAAGAGAGATTGTGAGACAAAGCTCGAAGGACTTAGATGAACAAAAGGAAAAAAACAGCAATATGGTTCTCCCATATACCATTTCTCTTCTAGAAAGGGGGGGGAGCCCCCCACCCCCCCCTTCACAAGCCTTCTCCATATTTTTTTTTCTTTTTCGAATTGGCTGAGAGAGTGACCTTGCTTAAACTGCGCGAAAAACGTATAGTCGACAGCAAATATATCCTCGTGTTATTTGCAACCATTGGGATATGCACTGACAGGGGTCCATAGAGTTTTTTTTTCGGCGTGCGTGTTTTTGTTCTGGTTTTGCGTCACGGACTCCCTTTTCTACCAAGGGCTAGGACGATTGCCTTCTTGCGAAGACTTGTTTTGGCTGATGTAATCGTTACCCTGAGTGCATGCCCTTGCTAACCTCAGACCGTGGCGGAGCGCGAACCCTCGACCTTACGCCTCGAAGTAGCGGACGCTACCGCTTGAGCCATGCAGCCATAGGGCTGTGCACTGACAGGGGTCCATAGAGGTTTTTTCGGCGTGAGTGTATGTTATGAAAATCGATCAATCAATCAATCGATTTAAAGACTAAATAATTAACACTTTCTTCAAAATCCAAAAATCAACTGTCTGACGTACAATTTCAATATATACATCAGTTTCCAAAATATCTGGAACTAACGAAGAATTATTTCAACACTATGAGTGAATTTCTTGACGTATTCACCCGCAGCCATTCATTTTAAATTTATTCATAAATATAGAAGAATAATTGAATCCAATATTCTAGTTCGAGTTAGCTAACTTTCTCCACCTTTTTTATGCCTTAGCTTTGCCCAGTTAGAGCGGTATAGCCACCGTGTTAGTCCCTGACAAACTTCTAACGAGCATAAACAAAAAAGAATTTAACAAAAACTGCTCTTAGTATCCTCTTTAAGGGGCGTTAAATGCTATAACAATGAACAGAAGTAACATTTAAAGTGTTTAGGCGTTTGTGAATCTCTTGGATTAAAGCTGGTCACAACAGATTGGGTGAGAAGAATTTTTTTCTTTTTTTGGCTACGAAGGAGAATGAAAGTTCTTGGGATCTTTCGTGTATAAGTATCTACTCATCTTCAGTGAGCAGAAACCTCTGAAGATGAGTTGATGAATATACTAGAAAGTAGTAAGGATGTCAAGACCTTCTATTATCATTTGTGCCCCCCAAACCCATCCACATTTACAGTATTCACGTCAACCGTCCTAGCCTTTGGTAGAAAAGGGAGTCCGTGACGTAAAACCGGAACCGGAACGTGCTTCTCGTGAAACAGATTCATTGGGTGGGATTCGTCAAGAGCCACTGAGGATATCACACGAGCTCAGATTTGCAGATTTTTGTTCTGTGAGCTCAGATTTGCAGATTTTTGTTCTATGGTAGAGTAATGGGGGACCAACCCCGCTTAAATCACTGCCGGTCCCAAGCCCGGATTAATGGAGAGGATTTATATCAGGAATAACATCCGGAAGTACATTTTGAGCCAACGCCAAGACTGGTCTTACGGAGTCTAATGCGATGCAGAGACCCCATGTGAACATGAGAAAAGCTGCCGATCATGAAAAAAAAAATCTGAGACTTAAAAGCAGAATCTGTTACATTACCAGCTGCCTTTATACTCTTATATCTATTGTTGGGAATATTATATCTTATCTTATAATTGTGGAGGATATCTTATATGTTATTAACCTTCGATCTTATAACCCCCTAAATTCGGAAATCCTGACACGGCTTCGGTAGAGGCCTACAAACGATCTCAAAATTAAGTCCTCTACCAATAAGATATAATTAATATTACATGCATAGGCATACATGCAAATATTTTATAAGGGGATTTGTGAACTATTGATATGTGAATTATTAAATAAACTCTCCTCACCTTAAATTAAAACTTCCTCATACAGAATAATAAAATTTCCAACATATGTTCTACCCACGAGTTCAGTTCCGGTTTTACGTCACGGACTCCCTTTTCAACCAAGGGCTAGGACGTTTGCCTTCTTGCGAAGGACTTGTTTTGGCAGATGTAATCGTTACCAAGAGTGCATGCCCTTGCTAGCCTCAGACCGTGACGGGGCGAGAACCCTCGACCTGACGCCTCAGAGTAGCGGACGCTACCGCTTGAGCCACGGTGACTACATGTTCTACCTACGAATGTTCTATTAAAATGACCTCATTCTGTCCCTCACACGTAGTTTTAAACATTGTTAGAAATAAGTTAAATCTGCACTCATCAATCCGGAAAACCCAAATGTCGTCAGCATTCACGGGACTCCGAATCAAACTCGAATATCTTCTGATCCACGTATCTCTACCACGTTCTTCTACTTGAGCGTCTCGTAGCGCCTCACGAGAGCAACTAATTACTCATTAACAAACTTATAAGCACCGTCAATTATCACGGTAAACATGAGTGTCTCGTAGCGTCTCACGAGAGCAGCTGAGATTAAACTCACAAATGAAACAACTCACAAAACTCTATCGTTCACATTTTTCATAATCATTAGAACAAACTTTCACAATGACATTACATATATCGTTCATTCGGCATAAGAAAAATCATGTAATAACCACCTGGAAAATTATAATTGCAAAGAACTCTCTGTTTACACAGAGTAATCAACGTTATCATGACGCTGGAAAAGAATGATTGGCAGAACCTAGAGATATGGAGGATTAGGCCCTGAGATGACGATAGATACGTTTTTTGAAGGAAGATAGTAAATAAACTTTAGGAAAGACAGAAGGAGGAAGAGATATCCAGAGTCTGGAGGTAGATGGGTAGAAGCAGTCGTTGCACCGACCAATCCGCGAGCTACAAATCTCCACACAGTACCTATGAGATGAGGTCATTTGGCGAGTGCTACGTGGCTTCGGCAGTGGGGGAGAGATGTAACCAGCCAACTCATCAGAGCAGCGATGGAAGCAGTAGCGATAGAAAAGCGAAAGGGATGATACCTTACGGCGAAGAGAGAGAGAATCTAGAGTAAAAGTAAGAGAAGGATCATTAATGAATCTGACTGCCTTAGATTCAACCCTACCAAGGAGATAAGTATAAGAAGGAGCACCCCAGATGTGTGAGCAGTATTCTAAGCAGGGATGGATAAGACCTTTATAGATTTTAAGTAACTGTAAAGAGGAAAAGTAATGACGAAAACGAAACAAAACCCCCATTTTTTTGGATGAAGATTTAGATATTTGGATTATGTGATTCCTCCAAGACAAGTTAGAGGCTATATGAATTCCTAATATGTTGATAGAAATCTATCTGGTAATACTGTTAGAACAGTTAAGAATCATCTTAAAATATATTCACTAAATCAATGTAAGAGCAGTTTTTTCTTTAAGAATATGCTCCCAGACTATACATAACCACTTGGGACCTAATTGGCACCAAGGAAAACTCTTTCTTTCTCTTTGTTACATATCGTGGCACTTAAGTGGTGCCGTTTGCATTCTTGGTGGCACTTAAAGAGAGATTACTTTTCACTTGAACTATTCCACAAAAAATTAGGAAGGAAATTAGACTTTGGACTGCATTAGTGAGATTTTAATAATCTAATATTATCATTATAGAAAGGGGGTAGGAGGGGGGGGGGTCAATTTGCAAGTGACCGGTATTAAAGTCACACTTAAAAATCCACAGGTTAGGTTAGGTTAAATTAGGTAGAGTAGAGTAGGTTAGGTTACGTTAGGTCAGGTTAAACTGGGTATGTTAGATTAGGCTAGGTAGGTTAGGTAAGTTAGGTTAGATTTTTTCTGTGATTTTTTTTTCATGTGATCTTTTACCTGTGACTTTGTTTTTACCTGGATTCAATTTGCAGCATATGTGGAGTGGTCTTGTATTGGCAAAATTATTTAAATTATAATTTTGGGGTTCTTATTTATACTGCGTGGTCTTGCATAGGCAATATATATATATATATATATATATATATATATATATATATATATATATATATATTATATATATATATATATATATATATTTATTTGATTTTTTTAATGATTGTAACACCAGAAAAAAACCTGCCCTCATCAGTAAAGGCCCGGGCACGAAAAAAAAAAAACAATTAAGGAAAAGAAAAAGGTTATGAACAAGGCAGAGAAGAGGTAATGATACGCAAAGGAAAAGGACAGATTGAACACATAAGTAAATAATAACAGCAATACTATAACCTTTACTACTACTGCTACTACTACTACTACTACTACTACTACAGACAATGACACTAATATTGTAATAAAAACTAATATATATATATATATATATATATATATATATATATATATATATATATATATATATATATTATATATATATATATATATACGCAAACACACACACACACACACATATGACTGAAAATATAAAATTCAAAACAAGAATATTATTATTATTAGACTACAGACTCCGGATGAATATTATTCTCACACAAAAAAAAATTTCCATATAAATTTTCATTTCCAGACATCAACATTTTCTCCTGTTTTATGAATAAATAAACAAAAAGAGTATCAAAGAAAATGAATGAGTGAATTAATGAATGAATAGGCAAAATATAAATGAATGAATTATATTCACAGTCAATATTATCAATTGGTTATTTCCTTTGATAAATTAATTCAATTATTTATCCCCCCCAAAAAAAAGATTTAATTAAGAATATTGTTAATGTCAAATTTGATTTTGATTTAATTTAATTTTTTTATTGTAAAAAAACTGACGTCACAATTTGTAATTATTAATTTTACTTATATATTTTGTGAAAATTTGACGTGTTACAATTTGTATATATTTTTGCATATAGAATTTGTTGAAAATATGAGTAATAATGTACTAATATCTCCTCCTACGACTATAACCCAAAAAGTCAAAGATTATTCCAAAACAGAATTTAACAACTTTATAATTATATATTATTAATTAATAAATGAAAATAAAAAATAGTAGTAAAACAAAAACAACAACAACAACAACACTAACAAACAAAATAATGAGTAATTAAGTAATGAAAGCCCTTAAGAAAAACGTAAAAAAATATGGTGTCTAAGAAAGTACGACCACCAAAATCTTACACAAGGTCCTTATCATATTTACAAACAATTTCATAAGTTTATATGACTCTTGGCACTGGTTAGGAAAATGTCCAAGAGGGTGTGGCACTCCTTCGCTATCAAAGTCACATGTGGGCGATGCGATAAGATTTTGTAAGACAACGAGGAAGGTCCAAACTATCTCAAACGACAGCCAGCACGCTACTGACACAGTAACCACCAGGGGGCTTATTTTATATATAAACCTGGGATCCTTTGCACTATCACGAGAGAGAGAGAGAGAGAGGAGAGAGAGAGAGAGAGAGAGAGAGAGAGAGAGAGAGAGAGAGAGAGAGAGAGAGAGAGAGAGAGAGAGGTTCCAATCTTTCCGTTGAGAGAGAGAGAGAGAGAGAGAGAGGAGAGAGAGAGAGAGAGAGGGAGAGGAGAGAGAGAGAGAGAGAGAGAGAGAGAGAGAGAGAGAGAGAGAGAGAGAGTCAGTTCCGAGAAAGTGGAGTTCCAATCTTTCCGTTGTGAGACTAATTCAATATCCATTTATATGAAAGCTAAACCCATGAAATGGTTATTTTGAATAGTCTCACATTTCCCCCAATATTCTTCAGTGCAAAGCGTATGCGTTACATTTCTTTTCTTTTATCCATTACAGTAGTAGGTTGGCTCATGGCACCAGCCGCCCATTACGATACTACAGCTGAAGGTTTTTTTTGAACTTAAATAGGTCTGTCCACGGCAGTTCGATGTTAAGTCTTCCTTCAGTTACGGTTCTTTTTCTGTGCCTACAGCTACACTAAATATTCATTGATATTCATTACACATTTTTTATTATCCCTTCACATCTGACATGTCATTACACTCTCCATCTCTGTTTCTCTTTACTTTATGTATTCTTCGTACCCAGGCCCGATGAGGGCTATTTTATTTTATTATTTTTTGGCCCCTCATGGTGTCACAATCATAATAAAAAAAAAGAAAATTACTTGCCAGTATGCACTACAAATCAGTCTACTGCTGAACCCAAACTACTATCATTTTGAACTAGGCTGAACTATAAGTTAACAAGATAATTAGAGAGGGGGGGGGGAATGGTTATTAAGCCTATTTAAATAAATTGGAATTATTCAGTTATTATCTAAATGTGGAGTTGGTTTTCAAACATACTTTTAGGATTATTTCTAAAAAGCTTTCGGCAGTCAAACGTTACTTCTCTTGTGAACAACATGGATCTTAGGTCTGGAACAAGGTAGGTGGAAAAAAAAGAAAAAAAAATTCTATACTATATAGAATTAAACTATTTTGTATTGAAGAAGAGTCAGGTGAAGGATGTTTTCATATAGTAATATATGATCCCACGAACTTATTATTAATTTATGCAAGGCAGAAGGGGGAGAGCTAGGCAAAGAGGAGATTTATGGATGTGGTGAGGGAGGATAAGAGGGTACATGGTGTGACAGCGGAGGACGAAAGGGATAGGATGATATGAAGCCGACTAATCTGCTGTGGCGACTCCCTGACGAGAGAAGCCGAAAGATTTTATGATGGGGATTTGTAATTTGTTTTTAATTAATCGAATTTACATTCTGGAACCACTGTTTAAATTGTTTGCATGGAAGAGTTGTCAATTTTCAAAACCAATTAGTCCTGATGTCAATAATAGTTCAAGTTTTACGTCACAAACTCCCTTTTCTACCAAGGGCTAGGACGGTTGCTTTCTTGCAAAGGGCTTGTTTTGGCAGATGTAATCATTACCCTGAGTGCATGCCCTTGCTAACCTCAGACCGCGACGGGGCGCGAATCCTGAACCTGACGCCTCAAAGTCGCGGACGCTACCGCTTGAGTCACGGTGACTACTTCCTGATGTCAATAATAACAACATGAATTAGGTAGCTCGTATTTAAGATTGTAATGTCTGAAACGATGCTGCTGAAGGGATGTCTTGATTCATCATCGATATATATCCACTTGGACTTCAGCAACCAGAGAGTGCCACTTAGCCCTGTCTTTTATTAACTGCAGCGCCACTTAGCCCTGTCTTTTATTACTGCAACATGCCAAGACCGAGAGTTTAAGCTGTTTACTGGGGAGGTACTGCTGTAGCTGGGCACCACAGTGGGGGGTTAGGGCCTGTGCCGGCTGGCGACCACCCTATGGGTCCTCCATGACCCGTTCCACCCATCCGTGGGTGGAGAATCTAAAAAAGAGATTCATCATCGACATGTCATATCCACTTGGACTTCAGCAACCATGGAGTGCCACTTAACCCTGTCTTTTATTAACTGCAGCGCCACTTAGCCCTGTCTTTTGTTAACTGCAACATACTCTGTAAACTTAAGATGTCCTTTCGCCACTTTCGTCACACCATCCATATATAAATTATCTTGTGATTGACAATAACCAATAACGGTGCTCTTTACAATTCTCCTATTTCTGCCTTGTCCTTAAACTGCTACTTTTTCTTATCAGTGCTTCCTTGGTGCCCTGGCCCGATGAAGGCAATTTTCTTCGTTTGTCTTGGTGTCACACTCATTAAATCAAGACAATGGGTCACCCACAGTGTAAAATGCATACAAACTTCAGAATGTATTATACATAGTATTTGAAATCAGCTACATTGCAGGAATAATAATAATAATAATAATAATAATAATAATAATAATAATCGCACTCCAGTTTAGCAAAATTCTCATAAAATATATATTATATTTAGGTTTGGTAGTTAGTTCACAAGCAGTTAAGATTCATGTTTCTTCTATTTTCAGATATTTTTGTCAAAACTTTTTGTAATTGTTGTTGTAGTCAAAATTATCATATATTATGTAAATGCAAGCGGTTTACAGTATCCAGTCCATGGTGATGTCCTTCTTATCTACAATGTTTGATTACGTGTGTGTGTGTGTGTGTGTGTGTGTGTGTGTGTGTGTGTGTGTGTGTGTGTGTGTGTGTGTGTGTGTGTGTGTGTGTGTAAAAAATATTGACATGAATATATACATCACAAAATACTCTACGGGAATAATTGCCATAAAAAGTGCTTCTTAACATCAGCTGGGAAGCGTTCAGAAGCCATATTGACATATAAACATTTAAATGTATAAAAATGCACTAATTATATTAGGATACAAACTTAAACACTCGAATAATGTGTATAGTACTGCATAAAATTACATAAAATGTATATTTTAATGAATATTTTACATAATTATTGTTTATTTTAGAATAATAAATGTTTCGTTGGTTATTTCACCTTGTTGAACGCATCTTTTGATCCACAACAAAGAAGAAGAAGACGAAGAACGTTAGTGTAAACAACTATTTTTTTTTTATGCCGCATCGCTTTCGTTCCGACAAGTAATTAAGTAATAGTGATTGTTTAAGTAGTTCTTAATCATTTTCGTGATTCTAAAGTGTGTTTTCTGTAAATATAGCGATGAAAAAAAGCCGGAATTTGTGTTACCTGACGATATTTTCTCTTTGAAACAGGGGAAATTCTGCATGTGTTTTTGTGACCTAACGCCTGTGACCTTTCTTCCTTCCAAAAGCTGATCTATCGTCATCTCAGGCCCCAGCCGTACATATTCGTCAATATTCATTACTTTGACTATTCTCTCTCAACCTGTTCTATTCCCACTGTTTATTAGTCTCATTTCTACCTTGTCCTTATGCTGCTACTTTTTCTTCTCAATATTTTCTTGGTGTCTGAAGGAGGGCAATTTTTTTAGCCTATCTTGGAGTCATCATTAAAGAAAAAAAATCAGAATACCAATAAACTTTATATATATATAATATATATATATAATATATATATATATATATATATATATATATATATATATATAATATATATATATATATATATAATATATATATATATATATATAATTAATATTTTTTTAAGGGTTTGGTCAGGGCTAGGTCAGAGGATGAGTTTATTTGTATATTTTTTGCCGTATTAGCAAATGCAAAATTGGGTTTTACTCTATCTTATTAAACAGCACTAAGTATCCACCATGGTTAATGTTTACTTAAACACCCCCAATTCAGAAGTCACATTAAATTTTATTATTATATAAGGCTATGTTGACAAATGATTGGTTTTTTATACATTCGAATGCATTTCCTTTGTGCCTTCTATGAATGAATTGCAAGAAAACTTCTTTTCATATTTTATTGAATATCTGGATTATCTTCATTTGTAAGTGTAAATTCAAAAGTACAAAGTGATTACTTTAAGCCCATCAGTGTGGTAATTGTCCAGATGACCGGAGACCCTCCCAGGTTCTCGTGCCCCTCGACAGCACGATGCAAAGACTTTTTGGTTTTAAAAAAGTCACAGTTCTCTTGCAACTGTATGGCATGAACATCAATAATATATTGTATTAATGACTTTTAATACAGTAATAATAATGTAATAATACAGTACTGTAATACATGCATTTAATAAAACATAGGTAGATAACGGGTAGGTTTTTGTTCGTTTCTATGAATGTTTGTAACTCGTTTGTAAATAGGCGAGTTTCTGTATTCGTAAGGCAATATATCATTAAGTTTTATTTCCTAGTAAGATTCATAGGTGCAAAAATTACTGTTTTGAACCCATCTGTTTGTTTGCAGTGCTACTTGTCTTAATTACATATTGGTAATTTGTAAAATAATATCAATTTGATAAACAGAAAACTATTAATAGACATATAAAAAAAATGATTGACTCCGTTCAGGCTGTAAAACTCACCTCATACACTCACACACTATGGAAGATTGCACTGCTTACAACCACATACGCTAGCAACACAACATACACTCTCTGAGAGCTCTGTGGGAAAGCCAGGAATTGTTAGTGGCCTTCCTTAAAGATGCTGGGCTGTTCGGCCAGGCAGCTTAGGAACCAACAATAACCATTAGCTAAAGGATACTGATCTTGTTAAAGAAACTAATGATTTTTTTTTTTTGCAGGAAGATGGATTCAGAGGCTGAATCATCAGAGGCTGTAAGTACTGCCACAAATGGAAGATTTTACAAAGTCCTTCGAAAGAAGGCACCATCCTAGCTCTTATTAGAAAAGAGAGTCTATGACGTAAAACCAGATCATACAGCAATCCCTTATAAGAAACAGGTTTATAAAGCTCATTTAAAAATATAAATGTTGTTTCCATTAGTACCAATATCTTGAAAATTTGTTTAAAAATTTCAGAAGCAAATAATGGTTAATTCATTAACTTTTGCTTGTAATTTTGCTGTTAAATTGAGCCATTTAAGAGAACAAATATATTATGGCCATCATTTCAACTAATTAATTGCTCATATACACTTACTTAGCTTTATATAGTAGTCACCGTGCTCGAAGCGGTAGTGTCTGCGACTTTGAGGCGTCAGGTCGAGAGTTCGCACCCGTCACGGTCTGAGGTTAGCAAGGGCATACACTCAGGGTAACAAATACATCTGCCAAAACAAGTCCTTCGCAAGAAGGCAACCGTTCTAGCCCTTGGTAGAAAAGGGAGTCCGTGAAGTAAAACTGGAACAAACAAACAAACAAGCTTACATAGCTGTATATAAGTACCTTTGTTTCAAATATTGTTAAGAGACAACTTTAAAGTTCTCATAAAGAATATAAAATATGTTATTTTAAGGAACAAGCAAGCAAGTGCATGTAACAACTAAACAAAATTGGAACAGGAATGAACAAACTGCCTTATAAAATGAATATCCACACAAATAATCTATAACCCGTAAATTGTCACCTCTTACCACAGGATAGTAATTAATATTCTTGAGTCGGTTTAAGTATGGTATAGTTAATGTGTCTGTTATTGGATGGTGGATTTCCTAGTAAAGCAGTACTTTTTATACATATTAAACTTATGTCATATCCATTAACTTTTCCATTTTACTCGTAATATGCTGTATAAAAAAGAAATTAAAGACTTTAAAAGTTTATTAACTCTGTAACATTTGCAGAAGACCAGTGCCAGTGGTGCCGAGAGCAATGGAGAATCTAGAGCCAAAAGGCCTCGCATGGACGTAAATTCCCTACCCACTCGACAGTACCTGGACCAGACTGTTGTACCTATTTTACTTCAAGCTGTCACTCAGCTTAACAAAGAAAGGTAAGACTAGATACGCTATTTTTACAATTTTTCAACTGACATGGTGTTGATGTTATATGACAGCCATATCACTAAACCACACCTTTCCATGGCCATTTGGCCATGCAGCCTAGGGAATGACATTGACTACAATTGAGCCTTCTCTCTGCAAACGTATATCCAGTTAACTAGCTGTTCCATCCAGTCACTGAGTGACAACATACAGGTGCCTGCATAGCCTCCTGACATCTAATCTTCCAAGTCCTCTCTTCCCTGTGAAGACAGTCCACCTAGCCAGGCTGCGTTTTGGGGACCACCCAGCCCTTCTGAGCTATCAGAAGAGGCTGGATGATTACATCAGTGATACCTGCCCAGGATGTGACACGCAACCTCATATACTATCAAACACTTTATTGAAGATTAATTTTACACTGTTTATAACCATGTATGCCATCAACACAATATACACTACCTGATAGCTTTGTGGGAAAGCCTGGGATCAGCAGGAGCCTTCCCTAGAGACTCAGGGCTGTTTGTCGAGGCAACTTAGGGAACAACAACAATAACATTAATAACACTTTCCCTGTGATCAGAATGGTATAAAATTCCCTTGTTTTGGGTAGTTAGGGCAGAATTAAATACTATTTTTTCATAATATTACATGATTAAATTACTTCATGTAGCAAAAGACACTAAGTACACACACTCACCCCAAGCACAGACAAACACCTTTAATGCAAAAGAAACACTTATGGACAGCACACTAAACAGTAGTTTGTATTGTACCTTTTCTATGAATGAAGAGCAGGATATTCTAATTGACATAGTTTTATTACATATTGGAAGTACAGGAACTTTTACACAGTAAGTTTTAACATATATTCCTTTTTCAGGCCTACAGATCCCATAGAATGGCTTGCTAACTACCTACTGAAGAATAAACCCCAGTTTACCAATGGTGTCTCCAACAATTCTTAAAAGAAATCTCATTTCTTCGGTTTGCAACGCAGTAACATAATGTCATTCAATTTGCAGTTAATTCATCATCTCTTACAGTTAGCAGTCATTCTGCTAATATTTTAACTCTTATGATAATTTATTTAGCAGAAAAGGTAGAGGTTTTAGTTTTTAATATTATACTGACATAAAGAAGTTTTATTTTGTATTTATAACTCTCTACATGAATTGAAGATTAGTAATCTTTATTTTGTTAAAATGAAAAAAAGACGAATTTCTCTTTGGCGCTATTTTATTATTGGTTATTTCATAAAAATTATCTATCTTTTCAAGACCGTGTTCACACAGATCTCAAAGTGTATAATAATACCTCAGTATATGACCAATCTATGTTGATCCTGACTCACTCCCTGAATTATATGCAGTTGTCCCTCATCTTACACTGTTAATTGGATCCACCACTTCCCCTATAAGTCAAAAATTCCCTGTAGTCAAAAATGCCTAGATCACTGTACTGTACATTAACTTTGCCAAATACAATTGAAATTTCTGTAAAAATAGTACGGTAGCTGTTGTAATGTAATTTGAGGAAAGATTTCATGATATTTAAATAATTTCCCGCAAGTGTATATTGAAAACCACACTATTTACAGCTGTGTAAGATGAGGGACAACGTTAGTCGGAATCATGTTATTATATTCCATAATGAAATTAAAGCCCAAATGATAAGAGCTTTATGACCTCTATTGTGCACTCGAATGAATACTTGTTGAATTCCCAGTGTAAGAGGTTTAATAAGTTTTCTTTTTTTTGGGCATTCAGACTACCTAAATTCTTAGAAGCTTTGGATAGTTCTAGGAGTTGGCCCAAGTACTAAGTTTTTTGTTTTTTTTATTATTTTTGATAAATTTAATATCACTGACTTCATACTTCTTGGCAAGTATGATATCACTATTATAGTATTTGCAGAAGGATTGCCCTATTACCCTGTGGATGACCCAAGCAGGGTGGTGGTGGGGGGAGAGATAGTTGCAGCCCTCTATCCCAAAGGAGCTATGAGGAGTGACCGAGGTATAGTTGCTTATGATAAATGTGTGTTTAGACTTGGCCAACCCCCTTACAAGGGGGATTGGGGACACTGTATGCGTAATACTGCATATCCAACACGGCTCAACCTATCTAAAGCTTCTGAGAATCCACAATGCATAACATTATTGCAGTAACATAGGCAAATCATATCTACTTTTATATACAGTATTACTAGACATTATGACAGTATTTTTAATATTTTCTTTTTGAGATCTTGTATATGTAGTGATATTATAGTCAAAACAGACCTGCAAGTGGAAGTTTTGTGTAACTAACTGCTTGGTATGAGTTTCTGTTTGCATTGGAAATGATTATTCAACAGTAATACAAATTTTAGTATGCGGGATTTTCTTTGCAATCATGGCGAACTTTTGAGAGGAAAAATTTGAGTTGGTGACTGATTAGATTGTTAGCCATTTAAGCCTAAGATTAAGCAGCTTGATAATTCAATGTGAGAGCTGAGCTATGTAAGACTTCCATTGATCAATCAGTGTGAGAGCTCTTTGTAAGACTCTCTTCTCTGAGCACTTGGTGTCAGAACTCCACATTGTAAGAGCTTTTTAGACAGCTTAATGTTATTAACAACAAATGCAGTTTATTAAGGTTATTATCCCCAGAATCTTGTGAGAACTTCTTTGAGTTCTTGGTGTCAGAACTAAACCTTGAAAGAGGTCTTTTTTATTAAGTTTAATATCCTAAGAATTTTGTACTAGTTAGTATAACATATGTAGTATTCATGATTATTGTACTTTAGTAGCCATTTACGTTACTGTAGGTCACTTTGTTTTAGTCAATCTTCACTGCCCAATTATAAAGGTGGATTTATCAGGGCTATAAAAGTTGCTAATTTTCGATGACAGTGATAGTTCATCTTGCTTGTATTGATACCAAAATTTTTATATTTTAACACAAGAATATCCAAACCGCTTTTTCTTTGTCTACTTTGTTTTAAGCTTCAACTTTTCTTGGGAGAGTTTTTAATTATTTTAATCATATTGTTGCTTTTGACCAGTCATTAAAATATGGAAGTTTTTGAGCCCTTAATAATCCCACCTTTGTGTACAGGTTATGCATTGTCCGCACAAACTGCTTTTAATTTATTGTCTAATTTATCTGAAATAGGTTCTAAAATTTCATTTTAGATCATCATATCCGACAAGTCACATTACACCCCATCTCTGTTTCTCTTTGCATTGTTTCTTCGTTCCCAGGCCTGACGAGGGCGATTGTCTTTGCCCGTCCTGGTATTACGCTCATAAAAAAAAATGTTTTTGTCCATTTACTTTTCCATAGATATGTAATAATGTTTTACTGCCAGCACTTGCCTACATATAAGCATTTATTAATACTGCCAAAATATCATCTACTGTACTTCACAAATATGGTCATTATATATCACTGTTAGCCATTTAATTCTCTTCTGAGTACATATAACAGCACAGTAGGCAATATGTTCTTTTATCTAGTGTATAGAGTCTATAAAAACAACTTCATGTACAGGTATAACTACAAAGTTTTTTGATTTGACGAACAGCAGAATTTTTATGATTTAATTAAACCAGTATTACAAACATGAGGTGATATTTATACCAAACTAATAGTGAATTATAGAATGTTGAAAATTTCATTAGTGACAGAAGTTAATAAACCAACAGTTTAATGGTTCATATCTTGTCTTACCAATCTCAACATATATGAAGATAATAGTGGGTGTTATAATCCTGTTAATTGTCTGAAATACATAATAACTGACCATAATTAGTGTCAGGAAGTTTTAAAATGCAAGAAGTAATGTAGAAAATAAACTTTGTAGTTATATCTCTCAGAGAAATAGTCATTATGCAACGCCTGAATTAATGTACCATGTGTGCAATTCTAATTTACAGTACAAAGTCAATGCTATAACAAAAGGAGAAAGTAAGATTGAAGTCTGTTGTGACACTTAAATTTACTTATACAGTATTTCTTATTATTATATTCCTTATGAGTTTGTCCCTATGGGAATGACCCTGAGGTTTTCTAAAATTACAATGTAAATTTTGCTGTTATACTCCTTACATATGACCTCACTTTTGACTGACGTTAAACCAATCATCAGTTATCTATTTGCTGTAATTTAGCTACAGCTCCTGTGATAATCACAAGTTGTGTTAATGATACATTTCCCAGCCTTCTTTTATAAAAAAAAAAAAAAGACGTATTATAATTTAGTACTCAAACATACTAAAAGGGGACCAACACGCTATCAAGCCCACCATGAGGGGCTAGAAATCATCCAGCTCTAACCTATCTGTGTTTGCCCCCTTACAAATGGTAAACTTCTCAAATACACTGAAAGCTATCACAATTTACCAGCAAATCTTTAATTCCTTAATTTTCTTGAGTGTTTCTATAGGCTTCTATATTACTTCCCTCTGAATAACTGCTCAGTTAAGGTTATTTTAGACAAGGCCTTAACCAATATCATAACTGATATGTCTCATTTGGTATTTTTTGCAATTAACAATGGTATTGTCAGCTTGTAAGAAGAGGTTAAAGATTTTAATGCAATTGTTCATATCCTTTGTTCTTTTTTAACAATATACGGTGATATTGTCACCTTGTAAGACGAGGTAAAAGACTGTAATGCAATTTTTCACTTCAAATAAAGCTATGAAATTTCTTTTCAGGTTCAAAGTTATATTAATATTTTTCAAAGTTTAAAGATTTTGAGCTCTTAAGATTAAGATACGATCATACAGTAGTTTTTTGATCGCAAGAATAATATCTTGCCAGAGCGAGTAAGAATGGTGCCAATTTTTTCACGTCTGCTTATTCCCAATAAGAAAAAGAACTCATGTTTTTAGATAGTCTCCGTAATATTTTCTTCTGTAGTAATCTAATTCTCTTAATGCATTAAATACCGATTTATAAATCTAAATTTGAAATTTTCATGAAATAATCTTGCCCATAATAGAAAAAATTTAAGTTTTGGTTAAACCTTATTGTGCGCTCTCGGGCATATTTTTTTTCGTAATCCATTATTTCTCTTAATGAATGAGATACTAATTTATGAATCTACTTATGAATGTTTATTTAATAATTTTGCCCTTATTATAAACTATTTAATTTGTGGTAACATCTTACTGTGCTCTTTGGCGAATATATATATATATATATATATATATATATATAATATATATATATATATATATATATATATATATATATATATATATATATATATATATATATATATATATATATATATATATATAAACCTTTTGATTAATAAATAGAATGATAGTTTCAACAAGTACATAAGCTGTGCAACAAGGTAAAGTGTACTGGAAGCATAAACAACAGATGAGAGTTAACGGAGTTCGGCGCGCATTTAATTCTGTGTTCATTACGGTAATGTTTAACTTTTAGTTTTAGTACCTTGCTCAACTTTTAAAGAAGGGTTCAGACTACAATACACTGGTTTTTATTTATCCTTTTGTATATTTTAATAATCATTGGTTCTATATTATACAAGAAGCAGGAGGGCAGTTGTGGGCTTAATCGTGTCTCTGTCACCTCCTGATGCATGTATTCTAAAAAATACACCACTGTGGTGGTAACATGCAAATAATGTTAATAAGCTATAGCACAATCTCAGCTACAAATTTTGTTTGGCTGAATAACTTAAGTTGCTCTTGCTTCATGCTATATAGTGCAAAAGGGTTCAAATCTTACTGAACCCATACTCTTGCACAATGTGTGTAATAACTATGGTTCAAATGAAATACTGTAATCCCAAAAAAGGTTATCATATCTAGGGAAGATCTCATTAATATTATTTCTTTTCCAAATTTTATAATAGAAACTAAATTACTCATATAAATTACCACCAAGCCCTCTCACTCAAAAAAGGAGTCAAAAAGTGTTATCTGTGGGTTCAAGACGGGGTTTCTATAAGAATCACGAACATATATTTATAATAATTGCTACATCAAACCAAAAGTCTCCAGCAGTATAAAGAACCTTTTCTGAATTCCTGGACGTAAATCAGCATTAACCAAGAATGTTGTTATTGCTCTGCAAGGACCATCCAAGGGCAATTCCCCCAACCCACCCCCATTGAACACTTAGCATTGATTCATAATCCATGGAAGAGAAGCTCCGCCCTTCTTCATCTAACCTATAAGTTTATTGATTGGTCACTTAGTGGGGGATAAGGGGGGTCAATGGGAGCTGAAGGTAATCTCATTGGATGATAAAATAGAGGGGGGGAAGTAGACATGGATGGAAAGGGGCAGAGAAGGGGGGGATTTAAGATATATATTCAGTAAACAGCTAAAACCCACATAAAATACTGCATATAAAAGTTCAATAGTGTATTCATACGTACATACTGATTATCAAGAAACTGCAATGAACAAGAAAAAAAGGAAAGACATTCAGAAAGGAAGAGCGAGTAAGGGAAGGGAACTTAAAGAACCACATAAATTCATGGTATGTGGATCGGCACTGAACGGACAACCGTGTGTTCCAACAACTTTGACAAAAACTCCTCGGTTCCTCTTCATAACTTTAGTATAGTTAGCGCGCTCATCCCTTGACCAGCGTGTGCTCTGCAGCCTCGAGACTGTCAATGGTGGTAACGGGCCAAGCCTCTGAAGACGGACTCAGAGCGAACCGAAAGTTATTTGAATCTGTCAATAGTCCTTCAAGGGCCTCAGTGATAACACACAGCTACTGAGAGTCTGGAAGACTATTTTTTATTGTTCAAGACTAGAAAAAACTTGCATTTAGAAGATTTTGGAGGATTTATTTGGTGTTCCTGGTGATCTGCGGGATTAAACTTACCCTGAAATTTATTTTGTGTCGTACTCTAAAGAATATCGAGCCATCATGGTTAGCGCAGGGGTACGTGTTCAATACGTGTTTTTTTTTAAACTTTGTAAGAGGATATGAACATGCAAGCTAGTAACTGATTTTTTTTTTTTAATATAAGATTTTAAACCATATTTCTTAGAAATTTATCTAATAAGTGAATTATTTGTTTTAAATATAACTGTACTGATACTTCTCTGAAATATATGTAGTAACTGAATGATTTCATTCTTTTTTAAATATAATACTGTATATTAACTTATATTTCCTTGAAATTTATCTAGAAACCAAAATATTTTTCTTATTAAATAATTATTTTTAATCATATTCCATTGAAGATTCATAGAGCACAAAAATAAGTTGACTCCATAAATTTAACTTAAAAAAGTATAAAAGTCTTAAGTAATAATTTTTTAATTAAGTAAAAAGTTTTTTTTTTTACCAATAAGTTATCTGTACATTTTAAATAGGACTCAAATAATAAAAATATTTTTAAAAACATATTCAAACGTTATAGGATATATTATATCTTGTACTTCCACATCTCTGCAGCATGGAAACAATCTATTTTCCATTTTCAATATATATATATATATATATATATATATATATATATATATATATATATATATATATATATATATATATATATATATATATATATATATATATATATATATACAGACAGTGAGTAAGATAATTTAATTCGTAAATTGGATCAATCCCGTAGGGGGAATCTAACATAATATCTGTGTGCTTAATCTGGGACTGAGGGTAGGTTAGGTTAGACACAAGTTAGAGTCAATGTATGAAATCTGACAATTCAGTAACCGACTGATTTTAAACATTCATATATATATATATATATATATATATATATATATATATATATATATATATATATATATATATATATATATATATATATATATATATATATATATATATATATGCAAACGATCCCCTATAGATATGGGTGAAAAAATGTTCTTCAAATACTCGTATATATTCAACTGCCAATAAATGTAAGGGCGCGCATGCAAGCACATCAGTTCACGAAAGAAAGTGAGAGGGGAGACAGTTTGTATTTCCCCGTCTCCGAGCCAAACAAAGACAACAAAAATTATATACACGTCTTACAGTATCGAGGGAGCTTCTATACGAATACATATATTAATTTTTATTTATCATCTTAGTCAATCAGTTATATCCAAAAATACTATTTATATTTGAAGTACCTAATCTATTCTCTCTCTCTCTCTCTCTCTCTCTCTCTCTCTCTCTCTCTCTCTCTCTCTCTCTCTCTCTCTCTCTCTCTCTCTCTCTCTCTCTCTATATATATATATATATATATATATATATATATATATATATATATATATATATATATATATATAATATATATATATATATATATATATATATATATATATATATATATATATATATATATATATATATATAATTCTTAATAGATATAGAATATTGCTATCCCTCGAAACTCAGCAAGGGAAGTGAGTGTATGAGAAGATGTGTGGGGATAGTAATCCAAATTTAATTTTCATATACTGGGTCTGGATAAGGAACAAAAAACTATCCCTCAACAACCTATCTGTCTATCTATCTCTACATAATACACACACACACACACACAATCTCAGTTATGATGGGAGGCTGAGGGAATTAGACTTACCATCACTCGAAACTAGAAGATTGAGGGGGGGGGATATGGTGACAGTCTTTAAATTCCTTCATGGTTATGATAGAGTGGATAGGGATCGATATTTTGATATGGCTGGCTCTAGAACTAGAGGCCACAGTTTGAAGCTTCGTAAGAAAACTTTTTTGCAGGATGTAAGGAAGTACTTTTTTAGTGTAAGAGTAGTTGAAAATTGGAATTCGTTAAGTGAGGAGGTAGTCAATGCTAACTCAATTCATACTATTAAGGACAAGTATGATAAGTATCACTAAGTACAAAATGGAACCGATCAAGAGACAGGAAGTTACGAGCCTGGGGATCTTTCCCGTAAGCACAAATAGGCAAATATATATATATATATATATATATATATATATATATATATATATATATATATATATATATATATATATATATATGAAACCTCTTGAAAATATTTGACCTGGTTAGCCAGGAAGGAATGAAACCTTTCGACTCGAGATGAAACTGGTTTCTATTTTTACAGATGTTATTTTCGGCAATCTTCTGAGCTTACTTTATTAAAATATTCATTAAGTTCTTTAATGGAGGTCAACATTAGATATCCCATTTTAAAATAAATAAATAAATAACTACTGAACTTAACAAAGCAGTTAGAATGACTTATAAAGATTCGTTTATATATATATATATATATATATATATATATATATATATATATATATATATATATATATATATATATATATATATATATATTTTTTAATTGATTATTACTATTATTATTGTTGTTCCGGTTTTACGTCACGGACTCCCTCTTCTACCAAGGGCTAGGACGGTTGCCTTCTTGCGGAGGATTTCTTTTGGCAGATGTAATCGTTACCCTGAGTGCATGTCCTTGCTAGCCTCAGATCGTGACGAGGCGCGAACCCTCGACCTGATGCCTCAGAGTCGCGGACGCTACCGCTTGAGCCACGGTGACTACAATTATTATTATTATTATTATTATTATTATTATTATTATTATTATTATTACTGAAAATTCACTGGATGACCAATAGTTTGCCGTTCTTGAGAGCATTACTTCGTTTATTATAAATAATACGGATAGATATATAGATAAATATATAGACAGAAAGAGACAGATAGATGGTTAGATATACAAACAAACAGACGGAACATATACTCAGGAGAAATACACACAGCAACCACAATTTCATGTATTTTGTCCCTCCCTAAAAAAAAAAAAAAAAAAAAAAAAAAAAAAAAATATATATATATATATATATATATATATATATATATATATATATATATATATATATATATATATATATATATATATATATATATATATATATATCATAAACCCATGTACTGGAGACCTACTTGTAAAGGAATTCTATCAACCTTGAGTCCGGAGATATAAATCATTACTGCTGGTCAAACTGTCCCAAAACATAACCTTTTCATGTTTACAAGATTCAACCTTCGACTGTTCCTAAAATAATACTTGATCGTCAGTTGTTGTAATAGATTATGACATCGGATCAAATCGAGAAAACGCACCAAAAGCTTTCGTTAGGTGCGCTTTCTACAGTTCTACTGTTCCGGTTTTACGTCACGGACTCCCTTACCAAGGGCTAGGACGGTTGCCTTCTTGCGAAGGGCTTGTTTTGGCAGATGTAATCGTTACCCTGAGTGCATGCCCTTGCTAACCTCAGACCGTGACGGGGCGTGAACCCTCGACCTGACGCCTCAAAGTTTCGGACTTTAAACAGTTATACTAATCTAACCAAATTATAGAACAATAATTACAATCTCTATTTTCAAAATGGGGAGCTCAGCCCCCCTAGACCTTCACTATATACTATGTAACAATGATTCCTCATTTGGTACTATACTGAGGTATGTTTTCTTTAGTTAAATCTCATTATTATTTTAGTTCCACATTTTCTGAAATTTTATCATGAAGACGAAGTATATTATTATTCAACTTTGTTTTATGCTCAAAATAATACCGAAGTTTTTTTAGCTTAAAAAACAGTTCATTTTGAAGAAAGGTTACCTCCTGAAGAGAGAGAGAGAGAGAGAGAGAGAGAGAGAGAGAGAGAGAGAGAGAGAGAGAGAGAGAGAGAGAGAGAGAGAGAGAGAGAGAGAGAGAGAGAGAGAGAGAGAGAGAGAGAGAGAATTATTTAATTTTATTAATAGAGAGAGAGAGAGAGAGAGAGAGAGAGAGAGAGAGAGAGAGAGAGAGAGAGAGAGAGAGAGAGAGAGAGAGAGTGTGTCAATTCCTACAATCTATAAAAACATATTACGATTAGAGGCATAGAAGAGGTAACTTTAACATACCAGAGCAGGTGCACGGAATGAGTTATCATGTGCAATCTATCGAGAAGTCTATGGATTCGGTTTTACGTCACGAACTCCCTTTTCTACTAAGGGCTGGGACGGTTGCCTTCTTACGAAGGACTTGCTTTGGCAGATGTAATCGTTACCCTGAGTGTATGCCCTTACTAGCCTCAGTCCGTGGAGAAGTCTATATGTGTAGAAATGCCGCCCTTTAATCAAGAATTACAAAGTACTCCTCATGGATTCTTTATCAAACGCAGTTCGTTTGTTCCGGTTTTACGTCACGGATTCCCTTTTCAACCAAGGGCTAGGACGGTTGCCTTCTTGCGAAGAACTTCTTTTCTCAGATGTAATCGCTACCTTGAGTGCATGCCCTTGCTAATCTCAGACTGTGATGGGGCGGGAACCCTCGACCTGACGCCTCAGAGTCGCTGACGCTACCGTTTTAGCCACGGTGACTACTTTTATCAAACGCAGTAATAACTATAGCAAAGAATCCATATAAATATGTGGCCATGTGGGGAAATCTTTGCAATTTGCATACACTTTTTGCGTCAAATATATGGCAATGTATTTTACAGTAATGTGATTTTGTCAATGATAATAAGAGTATGTACTTCGAGAATATATTTCTGGTGCGTGTGAACATAATACTGATTATAGGGAATATTTGCAGGTTGGAATGTGTGAATAGTGGCTTGAAATATGAAGTTACTATTATTATCATTATCATTATTATTATTATTATCAATTATTATGGATTCGGTTTTTACGTCACGAACTCCTTTTTCTACTAAGGGCTAGGACGGTTGCCTTCTTACGAAGGACTTGTTTTGGCAGATGTAATCGTTACCCTGAGTGTATGCCCTTACTAACCTCAGTCCGTGACGGGGCGCGAACCCTCGACCTGCCGCCTCAGAGTCGCAGACGCTACCATTCTGCCACGGAGACTACATTATTATTATTATTATTATATAATGTTTTAATGTAATTGAGAAGTAGGTCGTGCGTATATAAGGAAAGTGTTGCATACAATGTTCAGTTCCGATGATATTCCAGTATCAATGAAGAACATAAAGCTATTCAATGTTAGGACGTCAATCCCAAATTATATCTATTTCAATGAGAGATTTTGCTTTAATATATCCTCAAGCATACAATAGATTAGAGTTAAGAAGATTAAATTCAGTTACTATTAAGATTCCTTAAGTTAAGATATAAATATACCGGTGAAAGTTAGGTATGTCCTATGCTGAACATACCTCCCCCCCTCTACTAAAGCCTAGAAGTTAAACAAAAAATTAAATCCTGAAAATTTTATGTCCCGAGAAGGTGTTTCATTCCTTTTTCGTAGCTAACAGAATTTACCCCCAAAAGCTGGAAAATGACAGTTGGGAGAGGTTACATCCAAGAAAGGGTATAACTCACTTGCTTAAAAGGGTATGTGTGTCTAGATGCCCATGGTGTGTCACCCATTCAAGACCCAAAGGGCAAGAGATTGGTCTCTGTGAGACCTAGGGCATGGCGAAGCTTAAGTTAAACTCACATCCCTCCACATGTCAGTGAATGTGTATCTCCACCCACACGTAAAACACGCATGCAAACATACGTAGCTAGGCTTGAAAAAGTTCAAAGACATGCCACGAAACTGGTGCCAGAAATACGTAATCTCAGTTATGAGGAGAGGCTGAGGGAATTAGACTTACCATCACTCGAAGCTAGAAGAGTGAGGGGGGATATGGTGACAGTCTTTAAATTCCTTCATGGTTATGATAGAGTGGATAGGGATCAATATTTTGATATGGCTGGCTCTAGAACTAGAGGTCATAGTTTGAAGCTTCGTAAGAAAACTTCTTTGCAGGATGTAAGGAAGTACTTTTTCAGTGTAAGAGTAGTTGATAATTGGAATTCGTTAAGCGAGGAGGTAGTAAATGCTATCTCAATCCATAGTTTTAAGGATAGGTATGATAAGTATCACTAAGTACAAAATGGGACCGATCAGGAGACGGGAAGATACGAGCTTTGGGCTCTTACCCGTAAGTATAATTAGGTAATCACACACACTCCTCTAAAGATAAATACACATACTGTGGACCCGACCTAAATAATTATACTTTATTATCAACATGAACACTAATTCCTGGATAAAACTCTATAGCTTTCCCATAGCGGTATTACAAGACGGTTTCCAGAAAACTCAATAACCTATAACAAAACTCTATTATAACTTCAAAGGTTTAAGCCTAAGATGACTCACTGTATAAGCAATGGTCTTATATGAACCCTAGAACTAGATTTGACCTTTAAACTAGAAAACATCGACTCTATCTCGTTTATCATCTAGCTAGTAGAAACAGCAGTACATATTCTGTTACAAAAAGTATGGGAGGATTTGTTTTACTAGAAATATTTTGAGTTGTCAGAAGACTGGGATGACTTTTTTGCTCTTAAGAGTTTATTAAAATCGCATTTTTTCTGAATCTGAGAATTCCTTTGGTTCCAGTCACATGTACCTACTCAGCAAAGTACATTACTTTTTTCAATCCTCCAGCCCTCCTCTAGGTTTTTATCTCTTCTCATTTTCCACCTGCTCTTTCCAATCGTCCACCACAACCCTCCCCCCCTTCTTCCTCCCTTCCATAGCCTCCTGGAACTAACCCCCTTTCTCATTTCCTTATGCATGACTTATTCGCGTGACAACATCACAAGTGGTAAATCGAAACACTTAAGAAAAGTGGAAGCCTACAATGACATACCTCTTGATGTAAAAGGACTGCCCTTCATTATCCTCCCAATTCATATAATACAGGTGCCTGGAACACATTCTTTCTGGAGATTTACTTTTCTATTGCCTGGCACTAGTGCCGTCTTTGCTATGCCTTTGTTTTCTTACATAATCACCTCAAAATTGGCAAAATCCTGTAGACAAAGGGAGAAATCTGGGATGGTCTAAATTTACTGGAAACTTCAATATAATATTCAATTTATGTTTTATCTGAGTGTATTGGGATGTTCCAGAGATTCACAGCATCACTGCTCTGGAATGTAAAAAATGTGCAAATGGTATTAATAACTCGGGTGTAATGCAAGTTCTTTCGTTCCGGTTTTACGTCACGGACTCCCTTTTCTATCAAGGGCTAGGACGGTTGCCTTCTTGCGAAGGGCTTGTTTTGGCAGATGTAATCGTTACCGTGAGTGCATGCCCTTGCTAACCTCAGACCGGACGGTCTGAGGTTTTGGCAGATGTAATCGTTACCCTGAGTGCATGCCCTTGCTAACCTCAGACCGGACTGTCTGAGTTAGCAAGGGCATGCACTCAGGGCAATGATTACATCTGCCAAAACGAGTCCTTCGCAAGAAGGCAACCGTCCTAGCCCTTGGTAGAAAAGGGATGTCGTATGACTTCTGTCATGCTGAAGCCAGCCCGCCATGCTGCTGTCATGCTGAAGCCAGCCCGCCATGCTGAAGCCAGAATCTGAAACTTGTAACAGCTCTTGAGGGGTAACGGTTAGTCGAGGCCACGGATATTCTATTACATGCCCTCACTTTTATTGAGTTTTTGTGCCGCCCATGTGTTCCCTTGGGACCACCAAGAGTTGTGGCTAGGCACCTGGAACTAACTGCTGGCGCCATGCACCCCCCCCCAAGAGGCCTACAGGATAAGGGACCCTCGGTCCTCGAAAACACCACAAGTCGTGAAGAGAAACATGTGAGGCTAGGGTGAAATAGAATACTCTCCCCACTTGTTTTCTGCGGTGCGGCCGGTGTTTGTAGAGGGCGTCAAGGAGATATGTGACCGGACCCCTGAGGCTTGGCATCCGACATGGAGTACCTGAGGAGGGTGGGAAAGGCCGAGGGTTAGCCCTTTCCTAAACCGCACGAAACATGAACTTGTGTTTCGTACGCAGGTACACGCCCAGGAGAAATGCCCAATAACTCCTCCCCGGAAGTAGGTGGGATTCCACTTTGAACCTGGCGCTGATTAGCTGGACTAGATCTGACTGATTTCATTGGAGAATTGGATGTTAAGCCACGCCCTGCCCCTGGGGGTATTTAAAGAGCCACCCAGGGCAGAGACACTTAGTTAGAATATTGCCAGGGGCACGAATAGATCATAGATTGTGATAGTCATAGGGTGGGGGCCTAGGGGCATTGAGGCATTGAGGCATTGAGGCGTCGGATGTGTTGTACTCTAGAATAAATATAAGTAAAGGAACTACTGCTTGTCCATTCTTACCTTGTAACCACGCTACCATAATTATAAATATATATACGTAGGAGGAAAAGCCCTACGTCAGTGGTGTCATTAGATGAGAGAATAATAAAAGCAATACGACAGTGGTGACGCTCGGCGAGATAATAATAAAAACCTCCGCGTCAGTAGTGACAAGCGGTGAGATAACCCAGTCATCTTACAAAGTGTGAGTTCAAGTGAGGTCTAAAAACCTCCACGTCAGGGAGTCCGTGACGTAAAACCGGAACCAAAGAACTTGCATTATACCCGAGTTATTAATACCATTTTCACATTTTTACATTCCAGAGAAGTGATGCTGTGAATCTCTGGAACATTCCAGTACACTTATAGAAAACATAAATTGAATATTATATTGAAGTTTCCAGTAAATTTCGACCATTCCCGCTTTTTCCCATTGTCTACAGGATTTTGACAAATATTAAACAACATTAATAATTTCTCGATAAACTTAAATTAGTAGGTTAATACAACAGAGATAATGCTCATTTTATTCTTAAATTTGTAGATATTACCAAAATTGTATTTCGTTAATTGCCTTCAACATAATTTACCATAACATTAGTAGTAATACGAGTAATACCTTGTTATCATCATTACTGTATACAATATTGATTACGAACAAATAATTGTCCGCACACGCCATGAATTCTTACTTATAACTCGGTCAAACTTTCGAGACCACTTGATGTAACACATTATCACGATTCGATCCTAAAAACTACGAACAGAAGAACGCCTTAACGATATGTAAAAACAACTGTGATTGGTTAACACAATGCTTCTAAGTCAGGATTGGTCAGAATTTAATCTCCAGAGGTCTATGGCCAAGTACAACCAAAAGTAAACCTTGTAGACATGAATAACGAATAGCAATTGACTGATTATTTGTTTCTTGAATATGATTGGTCGAGAAGAAGTTTCCATAGCTGCTTAGGTCGAGGGATAGAATTAATAGTGCTGGCTGTGAATATGAGTGCCAAGTAATATGTTAAATGATTGGCTATAAGCTGTGAGTCAGTTGTGCGTGTAGTGGAGGGGGCTTTTTTTGTAGCAACGTAATGGGAACTACTACAAACGAAGGGAACTTCTATAAAAAGCTTAGCACAAGAACTTTAGTTATGGTAGTGCACTCTTCCATTAACTCGGGTGCGCAATTGGTCTCCGTCTTTGGAGTGGTTTCTTGGCTGAGACCAAGCGAAAAGAGTTAAAGTTTGGTGCAAAAGTGGTTTTTATTTTTAGACTTTACTTTCTTTACTGTAAATATAGAATTAGATTAATTCCAGAGTACAGCTGGTCACCTTTTTGACTCCAGTGTCCTTCATAAAATTGAAGGAAGAAGAAGAGTTAGGGTACACAAATGGTCTATTCCAGAACTTGAGTTTCCATATTGAACAGAAGAAGAGAAACATATTGTGTGAAGAATTAGTCACTGTTTTTCGACTCTGGATTCCTTACTGGAGTTGAAGGAAGAGAACATTACTTCCGTGTCCTTACGAGACTTGAAGGAAGAAGATAAAATCTGGTACACAACTGGTCCCCGTTTGTAGATATTAGTTTCATAACTGGAACTGAAAGAAGAAGAATAAAGTCCAGTGCACAACTCATCTTTGTGTATAGACCTAATTTCATATTCAAGATTGAAAGAAGTAGATTTAGTTCGTGTGCTTCTGTAGTGTAAACAAAAAAAAATCATGATTACCGGGGTAAGTCAGAGAAATTAATTTTGTATGATGACTGCATTGAATTATTTGAATAAGAATGAAATATAGTGATGGGAAAGATAATGGAATGGGGGTTATTGAGTATTGCATAAAGTTTTTAAGTTATTTCTGTCAAGGGAGTGTCCTTGCGAAATAGGGCGTAGATGATGATGATGATAATAATAATAATAATAATATAATTATTATTATTAATAAATAGTTAACACAATATACACTAACGTTAAACAAATATAGTACGACAAACAATTGAACTTTAAATACTTATTAAACAAATATCATGAGAGATTTCAAATAGAAAGGAAGATATATTATCCAAATCTAGATCAAGATTTTTATTCTTAGTTTTATCAAATTAATTCTTAAAACTCCTAATGACAAATTCTAATTTCTATTAAGTGGTTTCGAAATCTGGTAACAATGCTCATCAGGTTACGAAAACAAAGAGTGGTGTAAAACTTCTATGAAATAAATGGCATTTTTATGCCAGTTCTGCGTCATGTACTTTTCGCTATCCATTACTTATTGATAAGTAAATCGATTATGTACACATGTACACTGAATAAAGTACAGTGCAGCACAGAACAGTACAGTACAACAGCATGCAGTTGTACATAAGGTATATATGTACACTTCAGCACCAGAAAAGTACAGTACAACAGTACGCAGTTGTACATGAGGTATATATGTACACTTCAGCACAGAACAGTACAGTACAACAGTATGCAGTTGTACATAAGGTATATATGTACACTTCAGCACAGAACAGTACAGTACAACAGTATGCAGTTGTACATAAGGTATACAGTATATGTACACACAGTGCTAGTTCAGACCGGATTGCGCCTAAGATTTTATTGTCATGTACGTTTCAATACCAATATTAATTTATTTTTGTCTAGGTTCTCAGTACTTTGACTATTCTTTCAGCCTGTCCTTTTCCTTTGTGTATCATTACCTCATCTCTGCCTTGTCCTTAAACTTTTTCTTTTCCTTCGTCTTAATTTTTTCTTCATGCCAAGGGGCCTTTATTGATGGGGGCAGTTTTCTTGCCAGTCCCGGTGTCACACTCTTATTATTATTATTATTATTATTATTATTATTATTATTATTATTATTATTATTATTATTCAGACAATACTCAAAGAACATACCAAAAGAATAAGTTATAGTGCATGTGTGTGCGTGCGTATGTGCAATATCGCCAATAACTTAAGATACGCATGGGAGGGCAGGTGCAAATCCGTAATTATTAATCCATGTTTACCTGAGTTTAAATAATAGAATACACACACACACACACACACACACCACACACACACACACACACACACACACACACACACACACACACACACACACACACATATATATATATATATATATATACACACACATTTATATATATATATATATATATATATATATATATATATATATATATATATATATATATATATATATATATATATATATATATATATATATATATATGAATCATTCTTTACCCCCGACCGGGACTCGAACCTAGGACTTATGATTACTAAGTCAAGGCGCTACCACTACACCACAGAATTTCAATAAGTAATCATAAGTCCTAGGTTCGAGTCCCGGTCGGGGTAAAGAATGATTCATGTTTTCACATATGTAATGTGCTTATTTGGTAATATATATATATATATATATATATATATATATATATATATATATATATATATATATATATATATATATATATATATATATATATATATATATATATATATATATATATATATATATGCTCTAATTAACAAAAAGAATACAGTGCCTATTACAACAACGACAACACTACTACTATTACAACAACAACAATAACAATAATAATAATAATAATAATAATTATATTGCCCCATCCATTAGAAGCTTGGCTAATCATAAATGCAGCAGACAAAGGACACAAAATTCCTGCTAAAATCACAATAAATTATAATAAATCTTCATATGAAATCAGTCAATAAAAAAACTATTTTTGAAATGACCGTTTTCACTGGATCTACATAAACTACAAGATGGACTGTAGGTCTGTGTGTGTGTGTGTGTGTGTGTGTGTGTGTGTGTGTGTGTGTGTGTGTGTGTGTGTGTGTAGGATATGAGTTATATATCAAAGATAAATGCTTATATAGAGAAAATTATGATATATATGAAGAAGAATAAATGATATTGCGAAAGCGTAATAAAAATAGTTTAAATGCTCAATATTACTTGAAGAAGAAGAAGAGAAGAAGAAGAAGAAGAAGAAGAAGAAGAAGAAGAAGAAGAAGAAGAAGAAGAAGAGAAAAAAGAAGAAGAAGAGTAGGAATAGGAGGAGGAGCAGAAAGAAGAAGTGGAAAAAAGAAGAAGAAGATGACAACACAAAAAGGGGCCATTGAAATTAGCTCCCTCTCTTTCCAGAGCTGCGAAACTAGATTGGAATAACAACACAAAACAGGCAATAAGAACTTCACCAAGACCATGACCTTCATAAAAAATTCATAACAAATGAAATGTGACAAGGAACCGCTGGGAATTGTGCGCAATTACATTAAGAATTCAGACCATATCTTGCTACTGCACTTTTAATACATGTCAAGAATAAGACTACATGAAGGTTTAGATAAATAAATAAATATTCTATATACAAAAGCCATATTCCTTCCCATAAAGGAGTGGCTGATTCCAAGCAAAATACCCTGACTCTTTCTGGGAAGAAATCATAGAGGTAGGGATTCTCAGTCCCCTCGCTCCGTTCCATTTAGTCGACTTTTATGACACACTGGGGAACATGCAGGAAGTATTCTTGCCTCTCTCCCTCGGGGGTAATAATTAAATACATGAATGAATGACTGAATAAATAATTGAATAATATCTGAAACTCTATTTTAAAGCTAAGAGCGGCAAACAGACGGACAAAACTCTTAGGAAATAAGTTTAAAAGTAATAGCAAGAACACTGAGAATTCTGATGATATTCTAGTCGTATATTACAGATAAATAAGTAATTGTAACCTTCATTTACTTACAATATACTTCTACAATGCAGATGTCAAGAATAGAAAGAAAATTAACCTTAAAAAATCCATAACAATTCCAATTCCAGCGTAAATCATGGAACTGATGCATTGATAAGTATCAACTGGATATTTCAATTTTACAGATCCACAAGGAATCCAATCGATCTGGAAGAAAGCTCTGGACTGGAACCAATGTTGCTATTCCATAACAATTCCAATTCCAGCATAAATCATGGAACTGATGCATTGATAAGTATCAACTCGATATATCAATATACAGATCCACAAGGAATCCAATCGATCTGGAAGCAAGCTCTGGACTGCAACCAATGTTCGCTATTCCATAACAATTTCAATTCCAGCATAAATCATGGAACTGATGCATTGATAAGTATCAACTCGACATTTCAATTTTACAGATCCACAAGGAATCCAATCGATCTGGAAGTAAGCTCTGGACTGGAACCAATGTCGCTATTCCATAATAATTCCAATTCCAGCACATATCATGGAACTGATGCATTGATAAGTATCAACTCGATATATCAATTTACAGATCCACAAGGAATCCAAACGATCTGGAAGCAAGCTCTGGACTGGAACCAATGTCGCTATTCCTTCTTACAACAAATTTATCAACAATTACTATTTTCGCCAGTTGCCTGCTTGCTAATCAGTGAATGAGAGGAAAGAAAACCTCGCATAAGCCCGAAAGTTCGGCCACACAAACTGGGTTCTCAAAGTTGGGTTTTGAATGATTCATATTCACACATGAATATTGCAAACTCAGAAATTCCAAGCGAGCTGCAGTCAATGCTTTCTGTTGTTCAGAATCTATTCTTCTAAATCTTAAAGAAAGTATATATATATATATATATATATATATATATATATATATATATATATATATATATATATATATATATATATATATATATATATATATATTAGAAGCAATTATTTCTCATATATATTATGTGTAAAATCTCAACTAGCAAAGCTATATGAAGACACCCCAACAACTGACCAAATATAGGTGAAAATGCGCATATATTTGTACATCGACAACGAATACTCTTGGATTAATACATATCTCTTACTATCCCTTCACATCTGACAAGTCACAACACTTGCCATCTCCGTGGTGTCACAATCATAAAATAAAAAAAATACAGCCTAATAGTATGCCCTTAAGTAAGAGCTAAGCAGGCTGGACTAATACGTTATCAATATTTTTTTCTTATAAACCCTACCGCCCCAAAAGAGATGTTGATGACAGATAAGGTGAAATGAAGTAAAGATTACACTACAGAACACGTGATAATATCGCTGGCCAAATTCTACAAAATTATTTACAACTTACACAACCTGAGATACACATGGAATTTGTAAGAACTTTCAATAAAAAGTTGTTTTCGTATATAAGATTACGTAACAGATACCAATCCTGTATACATTACAGTATGGGTGATAACCTAACATATCCTCTGAAATCAGGTGATTCATGTTCCTTAACCTAGGTGCTTCCCTAAACCCAGATTCCAATACAAATGGTAAACAATCTACTTGCAACCTATTTTATTATTCTGAACGAAAGGTTCCATACATTTCCGTATGTTCGTTTTCAACTGGCGTGCCACGTGGCATGTCACGTGCGAAGTGCCAATTTGGTGTGAAAGCAGCCTAATAGCCCTTAACTATTTATATACTGAAGGTTCTCAGGTTATTTTTAAGTTTAAATTATATTGTATATCTGGAACTAACACACATCGGCAAACCAGTAACCACTGAATATATACAAGTTACACCCTTAATCAATAAGGTTAACATAGGAAAAAAAATTAGGTTAGTAGGGAAAAGTGCTTAAGAGCGAGCAGAGTAACTTCAAGTGTTGTTGGCTGGGTGCCGTGGAAACCGGGAGGCCCCGTAGTAAGGGGGTCGACACTGGATGGGCACCGTGGAAACCGGGAGGCCCCGTAGTAAGGGGGTCGACACGCGATCAACTAACCTGAAAGCTCTTGGAACGCATTCCAACAAATAAAACAACTTACAACAATAGTGAGAACACAACGATTGCTACACAATTAAAATAGATTCATTAATGAAATAATGATCTCATATATACTGACATTCCGGATAAGATTGATTAAATCATAACAGCGAATGTTGTTCCCAACCAAAATTATGAAATTAAAGACTAAATAATCGCATAACGACTGCTATTCCAATTAAAGAAAATCCTTTTACAAGATGATGTTAAGGACAGTCAATCTGGCAACACTGAGGGAAGCGTTACCAGATCGCCTTCATCCAAAATCCCCAAAAGTCTTTCATGTTAATCTCCTGGAATATAAATCTGGAAACACTGCTTCAGTGGTCGTGACTAGTTATTAGCTAGTGACTAGCCACTAGATGATATTAGCTACAGATATGGCAAAATGAAAGAATCTATATGATAAAAAAAACAGCCTTAATTCCCCGGCTCCAAATTGTCTGTTTCCATCCCCATTAGATTGGGGATTAATAGATAGAAAAACGCCACACAACAATGTCATATCTCCGAGAACTGACTTTCTTACAATGTACAGAAAAATTTCGCAAGATCTTAGTCACAGCAGTTAGGACGAAATGATTTAATGGTTTTTATTTGTTATTAAACTTAAGAAACAACTATAAGAAATATCATTCACATGATACATAACGAAAAAAATTATGCTGAGGAATCTTGAAAAAAACAATATTTTGTGATATTAAGAAGGAATTATTATTATTATTATTATTATTATTATTATTATAAGAAATATTAAGTAATCATAAGAATAGTAATGCGATATATAGCAAACATTTATACCTTTCTATATTCATGCTAGACATCAGCCGATAATCGCCATTTTTTTAAACCATTATAAAAATATTATTCTATTATTTAAACAAAAAATATTTTTCCATTTTCTTACGTGAAAAAAAAGATATTGTCGACTGTTCGAAAGAATTTTCATATTAAAAAAAACTGGCATAGTCGATAAATTGCTAATTTTAAGGTAGAGTTATATTAATTTATGTGATTTATATAGAGTAATGTGTAGCCTAGTCTTAGGCTATATGCAGTGCTGCGAAGTAGCCCAATTGAATATGATCTTTCCCTTTAACTAATTTTATAATGAGTCTCATTTTAATTCATGAATAATTTTGATAGTTATTGTGTCTGTCACTCTAGTCTGTCTATGTCTTTTTATTTCATGTTTTTTTGTGCGCCTGTCTATCGTACCAGTCTAGTCTTGTCACCTTAGCTGTCTATTTTGTCGTTAATGTCTGTCATTTAGCTTATAAGAAATCATGCTTTACACCTGTCCTGTTCGTCTGTCGTCTTTCTGTCTGTCCTTTTGTCCAACTTATATTACTGCTTAAATGTCCACTGTCACATAGGGTACTCAGGACTCTCTCTCTCTCTCTCTCTCTCTCTCTCTCTCTCTCTCTCTCTCTCTCTCTCTCTCTCTCTCTCTCTCTCTCTCTCTCTCTCTCTCTCTCTCTCTCACTCTCTCTCTCTCTCATCTCTCTCTCTCTCTATATATATATATATATATATATATATATATATATATATATATATATATATATATATATATATATACATTTCTTAATCTATTATGCTACACCCTTTCTATGCCCTCACTACTCAAAATACAATACTGTATTAACTTTTATCTATCTATCAATCAATCAATCTATCTGTTTCTGATTATATGACATACTTTCTTTGCCTTCGCTACTCAAAATACAATATTTATATGAGTCCCTCTATTTTCAGTTTCTCCGTTCGACATAGCGTGCACAATAATTGATCATTGTTGAAGAATTCATAAATTGGTCCTGGGTGGACACTCACTCACTCACTGACTCACTCATACTGTAATTCATATTAACATTCCTATAACTGGTTCAGTCACAAAATCGCTCAATCATTAACGATGTCTTTAATACTCATTCAATTGTTTATTCATATACTAATTCATTGATATTGTCAGACGCATTCCTTCATAATTAAAAGGAATTCAGAGACTCGTATACATAGTGATTCATTTACAAGATAAAGAAAAGACTCCTACACTGACTCATTCACTGGCTGGAGTACAAACTTTCACTAGCTCATTCACTGGTTGGAGTACAGACTTTCACTGGCTCATTCACAGACTGGAACACAGATTCATTGACTCATTCACTCACTCACGCATGTACTAAATCACTCAAGTAATGAAAGCATCATGAATTACACAAAACCACATACACACACACACACATACACATACATACACACACACATATACACAAAATAAATGCAAAGTAATTCAGAGTCTCAAAAGCACATTACTTACCTTCACTTTCTGATTTACTAACAATCTACCAACACACTGGTTAAGCTACATATACTACTTACACTCATTCATTCAGAAACTACATTACTATCATATATACTTAGTCAGAGTTGAAGCCATGATTACTTCAAAAATAACTTTTGAAAAAACTTCAGCCAAAATAATACTATCAATTATGATCACGACTTTTATCAACGAATAAAACATATAAATTATTTAACTGTATCTATAAAAAAAACATAACTCTTTCTAGGTCTTAGTAAAGCTATGTGCATTTCTGGGTAATATTATCTCGCTTTACAGACATCCTGTTTTAAAAACATGTCAGTATTCTAGACCTCTTTAGCATGTCTCCTAGTTTAAAAAGAATGATTTGAGAAGTCACACGAGCATTTTGAAGTACTGACATTGGTTATCCCCTATACAGTATATCATATTTCACGTATATCCTTTCTAGCACAGGTAGGCATATCATAACATCACCTAATATTCAAATCAGGTTAGGTCAATAAATAATTTCATTTTAAAAACATTGTGACTTTAATCTAATTCATGCTCTAGTCATAACATGTTTTCAATATACAGGTTTGCATAAATCAATTCATTCTAACTATTATTAAACTGTTTTTTTAAGTCACCCCAAGTGTGCTTATCATTCATGTATTACTCTTTCACCTTCCACTCAGCTCAGCTAAACAGAGTCTGCATAACTTGTAAGACAAACACTACCTTTAAATCCATCAGTGATCAATTAACTACGAAATGCACTTGTATAGTTTCAAAATCGTTAAAACTACCTACCCAAAGAAAATCTTACATTATGTAAACCAAATTTAAGATTCAATTATACATTTGTTACTTAATTTACCTACATATTAAAACTAAATTTACCCTGGCTAATACATAATGAACACTACAATTGCTTTCACTAGTGTTCATAAAAAAAATTAACAGCATAGCTTCACCTGGGTTTTGAAAACATTACCTAAAATTAACATCCCCTCATTATGAAAAGTTAGTTAAATATCAATATAAACAAGCAATCCTTAAATAATTTTATATATACTTCAAATTAAAAGTCTTCAAGTTTGAATGTGCTCTCTACCAAAGAAACAGTACAGTATATACAATAAGCACAAATATTCTCAAGTTATCTTATCATTAAAACATCACTTTACCATATATAATCTATAGACTTGACAAAAGGTGACTCCACACTTGATCAACTGCATTCCAAGTTCACCTGTATAGCATGTTCAGATTTTAACACAACTTGCCTACAAGGAATAATCCTCACACACACACACAGACACACACACACAAATGCCTATACACTGGAATATGTATGCAATATCTACTTATTCTATCAGTGAACAAATATAACACTTGCCAAACCAGATTTGTGAATCACAGCCAAGACACAATAATACGCAATCCTTAACTATAGTACAGTATTCCAATAAAAACAAACTTGACTTTACAGTATTCTAATGCAACAAGCTTATTTAAAATATGTCCTAAACAATACACCAATCTACTTTACCATAAAACAATCATACCTGTGTCACTTTCCCAAATTCAACTACAGTTTTCCAGACATTTTATGAAAAGTTCTCAATACTAATGTCTTTTCATTCAAGCTATTAAAAAATAAATGCATTTCTAATTAAAAAATGTAAAAAGCCTTCAGCTCCAACAATGCAGTATGCAAAATTTTTAGTTAGATATGTAAATAAACAAATAAATTAAATTTTTTTTTCACACAGACATTGTCAAAAATCTGTCACTAAAAAAATGATCAAAAGTCAACATCCAAGCTAAATCAGACTCAGGCAATGCACTACATGTCTTTACTAATATTGAAACTGATCTGAATTCATGTCTGCCAATTGAAGGGACAAGTGTATACTAAGGCAGTACAGTACAGTATATTCCAAATTACATGGCTCCACCTAGGCAAGATTAACCAAGATGATGAACACAAAATGGTTATAGATTTAACTATTAATCATCAAAATCTACGTGTTTTTAATACAATAAATTTTCTTGAAGTTGAGTCACTAAACAATACTAGTATTCAAGACAAAATAACTTCAAAATGAGAACAATGCATCAATCACCAAAGTATGATATGTAATCTTGCTCATTTAACACACTAAACTCCCGATGTACTTAATTAACTGGGCTTTTTTTGTATTTTCTGCAGATGTCTATGGTAAGTGCATCAATACCGTGACGTCCCTCTTCTGTGTGCATGCTCTTTGCTTTGTGAACACATTCTAAATGGATATTTGTGTTTTATTGTATGTACTAAGTGTTTCCTTACATTTCCCTTCATCTTCATCGCAGAACTACAGGACAAAGCGAGAACGATGACTTTTCGAGTGACTAGATCTGTGCCTGTCTGAAGTTCTGTGGTTACAATAATTTAAACGTATATACTGTATCTTATCAATCTTCTATTCATGTGGATGAAAATTCATGCTTACGTCTGCATACCCCAAAGATATTTGATACTATCCAGTGTTTTATAATACAATGGAAATACCTATTTTCTTTTAGAGCTAACGAAAAACTTTTATGCTACAATATCTAAGAGGTAGAGATTAATGAGAGACAATTGTCAGCTATACTAAGTCTATCAAAAATTTTCTATCTAAAAAAATCCTGGCTCAATTTATGAGGATCTCTTACTGTACATCACTGTAATACTAAACACTAATTCTGAATATGATAAACTTTTTAAATAAACAAAGGAAATGAGCTATAACAAAAATAAGAATAGAAATATCTTGCACGGCAGGAATCAATTCACGACTAACAAACAGCTTATATTTTGGCATTACAAATGTACAAGTAACAAAATACACTCTAAGGAGATTACAGTGCTAAAATACTACAAGTGTTTCAATATGGCAATAATGCCACATTTATTTTTGTGCTGCAATGATCTTAAAGATATCAGTGCCATGACATGTACAGCTTTAGTCTAGCTGCCTTCTGACTATGTTGAGTCTTTGAAAGAACTAAGTAATTCAAGTAACCTAAGCAATAAAAATAATATAATTACATATCGAGTTTTGCAATGAGGTATGCAGTTCAGCTAAAATAATTATAACCAATCAAAACTTCAGTCTGTACGTGCTGCGTCTATCAATAAAGTATGAAAATAAAATAATCTAACCTTAGCAGCTTTAAGGTGAACGTGCTCATTGTGCCAGTGAACTTTGTATTTACTAATTAACCTATGAAAACTTCAATAACTTAACAATGATTCAATTAATATAACAAGCTTAGCCTAGCCTATACAAACTTTAATTTGAACATGGCCACTCTAACAATGAAATATATAACTGCAATAACCCTGCCTTGTCAAACATAACCTCAAAAGATTCCCAATATGCATAATAAATTGCTGCACTGCTGCACATACATCCAAATTCAACCTATTTAGGTATGTAAAGCTTTAAATTTGATAGCCTAGGTCAAGTCAGTTTAGGTTAGTTAGGTTAGGTTACTAGAGATTACGTTATATAAGTACCTACGTCCCCCCACTAAAATCGGCCTTAAAAAAAAAAAAAAAATTGAAATAAATATTGAATGGATGCATAAAACAAATCTTAACCATAAACTTTTTCCAAATGCCAAACGATATGCAGGGCAAGGGGCTAAGAAAACAGGATACGTGAAACAGGAAAAAAGTAGGAAAGGATAGCAAGGAACAGCGACCATGTATGGAAGTGGGTTAATTTAATTCATTGCATCATATGAACATTAACTTGTCATTTAAGTAGTACATAATAATACTTACTAGCATGTAATAGTGCTTCCCTGTTCATTATAAACATCCTTAATCAATCATATAAATGACATTAATTCACTACACTCCCGAATCACAGAAAACACGACAGTAACGCGAGAATAATGTAAATACACCAGCGCTTCTTCTTCTTCCTTCTAGTGACAATACTTAAGCGAAGATTAATTTTTTTCTTATCTTTTTAAGAACATTTTTGTTCTTTTTACAGCATATTTCCATATCTGTTTTACAGCATGACTACAGTTTGGGGTCTTATGCTAATATGCTATAATTCATTCGCATAGAATCTTCAAAACGGGAAAAAATTCCGATATGGAATACCAAAGCAATGGGACAATCTAGGAAAAAGTCCCAATTTTATTTCTTATATTTACTGTTATTCTAATATTTCTAATAGTGTAAGGATATTCCATATGAAAATCTTGCTCTTTGTAATTTGTTCACCCTCTCTCAAATAAAAATAAATGTGATAAAAATTATAATCACGAAATGTACTACCAAAGATAAGAATTCAGTGATAATATACATATGAGCATGTTCTTTTAAGAATTTCTAACTTAGAGACTGAATCATCAGTCATTTTATTACCTCCTTAAATATGAAAATAAGATAAAATTATTATATATAACTTTGATTAGTGTTTATATGTAGTTAATGAAACATCTTTCATTGCCGCGATATCTGAACACAAAACAACAAGAAGAAGAAAAAGGTAAACAAAACTACCTCTCTCAGACCTCGAGCATAAACCATGATTGCACCATTTGTTATTCTCTTCTCTTTCCAACAAGAATATCTTTATTTATTTTTATTTTCATTTCATGAAAAACGTAAGTACTGTACTGTGTAATTAATGAAGGGGTCAATACATCATTAATTGATTTTTACTGACCTAATTTCATACTGCCCATCCACAGGATCGTGTAAGCAAGGTAGAGAAATTTTCATAATTTTCAAATTACGATTATAATGTCTTTTGTCCTAATTGCATGAGGCATTTTGGTATATCAGTGTTTGTTGTAAAAATGAAATATTTTTAAGACAATATTTATTTATTTACTTACAGAATTCCTTGGTTCATATTTAGGAATGTAACATACACTTTGTTTTCTGTATGCTGATGGATGGCGTTTTATAAATGCCATATTTAAAGTCATCCACTAAGTTTTTGAGTCATGTGACTGACTTTTATTTTGTCATAATATTCAACCTTGAAAGATATCAAGACGAAAATATGGCTACTTAATTTTTTTTTGTCTAGTCTTATTATAGTTTCTTATGCTGTTAACTTAATATGCATGTTTTGATTTTACAAATTCAGCTTATAATTATGAATTATAAATTAAGTCTTGGCTTGTCTCTTATTTTTTTTTAAATTATCTATTTTCACTTAGCTAACATGTGAAAAGACAGCTTATTTTGGTTTGTGATGGCATGTGTAAGGTTTTTCCCCGGTGTCGTTTGCATTAAATATTAAAAAAATGACTGATAATGAATGGTAGCAGTAAGGAACACGAAAGGTTGAAAGCTTCGGTTCCTATTTTTATTATTTCATATATAGGATAGCATGGCATGATATGATATAATTAGATTATAATTCATGCATTTTTCTGGTATCTTAACATATTTAATGTACATATAGAACAAATGTGACATTCATATATGTACTATTATTTATAATTTAAATAATGATGTGTATAATACTATATTTTAATCCCTCTACTTACAAATATCCTTATTTGCCCTTTTAAGGTTGCCTCACTTACATTCAGTTTATTGACAATCATCTTTTTTTGCTTTTTACTGTGGTTTCACATGGCTAGGACTACCTCAAGCATATACCGTAAATGGGTGAAGCTGTTAACGAATGTGTCCCTTTTTACATTTGCTTAAGTTGCTTTTAGTATTGTGAGAAAGGCATTGAAAAACTTATGCTGTTTCTCTTATAGGAAGTAGCTCACTATTTTTCACAGACGGACATTTAGCAATATAACTGATTTGCAGCCAGCAAAGTTAAGGTCTATTTTCACACCAGCAGCGGACAGATATATTATGTTAATATTGAGAGATTTGTCAGTTATAATTAATTATGAGACTATATACGAGAATCCGCAGTCATTCATGTCGTTATTAAAGCTGCAGGAAATAACTCGAAAACACTGACGGACGGATAAGTTATCTATGGTCTGTACAGTACTTGCAATTCAGTACTAAACAAGTCATGCACCCTCTAGCTTTGTCGCAGTTTAATCCTTTCATCATAATATTAGCTTCAGTTGAGTGCCCTTTTAATGGTAATTCTCCTTATTACGCCATGTTTCTTGTTTTTTAACCCATTAATATATTGCTTGATACTTTGCCTATCATATTCCCTGTCACATTTAATTGCTTAAATCCTATCAAAAGTATATTAATTTTTGTGTCCTAATACTTTTAGTTTATACTCAATCACTGCTAGCGTTTGCTAATCACATATTTCTACTTATTACCAAAATTATAATGCTGGTTTCTCCAAACAGAGAGAATGCATCAGCATTCACGTGGGCCAAGCTGGCGTGCAGATGGGCAATGCCTGCTGGGAACTGTATTGTCTCGAGCATGGGATCCAACCTAATGGCATGCTCCATACAGACGAGGAAGACGGTGATCTCATAAACGACGATTCATTCAACACTTTCTTCAATGAAACCAGAATTGGCAAGCACGTTCCTAGGGCTGTCTTTGTAGATCTGGAACCCACGGTTGTTGGTAAGTTGCAGGTCTACGTATAAAGTAGCCTCTAATGGTGATTATTCAATAATGATTTTATTCTCTAATGTAGTGATTTTAGAGACATTCTCGATTATTCAGCTGTTATTAGACAGGATTTGTAAAATATATAATTTTCTCAAACTACTTTTGTTTCTTAGAGAGAAAGCGAGGTTTTGAAATGGCTGATAATGATCAGAAAGCCATTTCTATGTAGGTACTTCAGCTCTTTATAGGCTCATCTTAATGAGTATCACATTCCTGTCCTAAAATTATTTATCTGTTTCATTTCATTAACGTAGATTAATCTACAGAAATAATACACTAAAGCAAAAATACAGAGACATATAGCTCTGAACACAACAAACCTGAAACTATATAATCAATTCTAATCCATAATTGCGTAATAAATGATAAATGACCCGATTTCGACATTCCGATGAAGGTTATGTAGTTATTGCATTGATATTTCCCTCTTCTTCTGAGGCTCTATAGGAAATCACTACCTTTACCTTCCAGGCCAATGCTGGAGGTCTTTCTGTGACTTAACACATGAGAGACGCTATAGGGTTGCAGTAATTTTCAGAATTATATTTGTCATTTAAATTTGTTATTTTGACTATTGTTTTTATTTGTTTATTGATTTTTATCATATATATAGACACACATACACACACACACACTAGATATTAACTTGTAATGAAAAATATCCCAGTATTATATAGATGCAGAGGACAGCAGTTGCATCTCTCATTGAGTTGGAACTTGCGAGCTCACGTTCTCTGTAGCATTTACTTTTTATTCAAGATCTGTAGCGTTATTTTATGACTGTGAACCAGGACGAAAAAAATAATCTGCCCTCATCGGGCCAGGGCACAAAGAACACATAATCAGAGATGGGGAGTTTTGTGACTTGTCAGATGTGAAAGGATGATAAGGCATGTGTAACAAACGTATATATATATATATATATATATATATATATATATATATATATATATATATATATATATATATATATATATATATATATATATATATTTACACACACACACACTCATATATATCAATTGTTTACTATAACAGTGCCTATAAGGGAGGACTGGTATCTAGAACGGTGTTTCCCTGAAAAAAAAAAAAAAAAAAAAAAAAAACTAGTCTTGTAACTAAGAGACCGATTTGAAGTATTCAGTGGTAAGCATTACATACCGAGGCCGACACGCAAAGATATCACGCCATACCGAAAACCCTCAAGTTAGATCCAAGAAATGTGGTCAATTTTAGGGTTTATTTCATACGAGCTCTTTTAAAAAAAATTAGTACCAATTAGTTGCGAGATTTTTGTACTAGTTTTACACATATTTAAGTATTTAAGGATATGAAATTATATTTTGAATATGTTTATGGATTATTGGAGAGGCTCTCTCTCTCTCTCTCTCTCTCTCTCTCTCCTCTCTCTCTCTCTCTCTCTCTCTCTCTCTCTCTCTCTCTCTCTCTCTCTCTCTCTCCTCTCTCTCTCTCTCTCTCTCTCCTAAATTTATGATACTTGAAATAAATTTTAGGCTCTGATTATCTTACGTCTCAATGTGGATAATATAAATTTATATAAGTTTTCAAAAACACTTAAATAATTGAGAATATTCAGACTCACTACATGACAAGATATGTTTTTTTGTTTTTTGTTTTTTTTATGATTGTGACACCAGGACGGGCCGAAAAAAATAATAAAATAAAACAGCCCTCATCGGGCCTGGGCACGAAGAATAGTAATATTGAATCAGAAAAGGAGACGGGGAGTTACAAGCACAGGACCTATTCCCATGAGAGGGGTACAAAAATACATCTTCCATGTTCGCCTACTTGCTGAAAGAGTCGACTAAATGAGGCTGAGTGAGGGGGCTGGGAATCCCTTTCTTTTACTCTGCCACCCCCTTATGAGGGGGATAATGCCTTGTTTATATAGAGATAGAGAGAAGTATATACTGTATCTAGAAAACTCAAACATAGATAATCCTCTTCACCAAGACATTTTTTTAACATGTTTCTACAAGAATCATTATATGTTGAATAGTGATTTATAATTATTTTAGTGTTAAACGAAGGTATTAACAGCCTTTGCAATATGAGTGTATCAGCTCTTGGTAGAAAAGGGAGTCCGTGACGTAAAACCGGAAAAAAGTGTATTAGATTTTTATATATTCTGACTTCTGTTCTTAGCTTGTAAAGATTCTCTTATGTCACTACGAGGGAAAGAAGTGGGAACCGCCGTAGCTTAGTGGTAGCATGCTCGACTTGAGACATGATAGGCCCACTTTCAAACCCACGGCAGGGCTTTAAGAAGGGCATCCAACCATAATTCCCGGGCTCTAGCCTCTCTGTGTCCACCCCTAATAGGGACTAATGGTGAAAATAAACGTAAAAAAAAGAAGAAGAAGAATGAGGAAAAGAACTGCATTATCTGAAGGTTCTAAAATTTTCAGTCATTTTTTAGAGTTAGTGAATAAAAAAAACGTAATTCAGCATATACTAATCGACGTATTACGGTAAGACATAAATCTTAATCTATCATTATATTTATTTCTTCCAGACGAGGTCAGGACGGGCACGTATAAGGACCTATTTGCTCCCAGCACCCTCATTACTGGCAAAGAAGACGCTGCCAATAACTACGCCAGGGGCCACTACACAATTGGTATGTATTATGATGTGTATATATAGACTCTACTACAATTACCCCTACATTCAAACATTCTGACCTCTCGTGAAATTTATTTGGGTGCCTTCATGTGTGAGATCCATGTGCACAATTCAATGAGCTAATGAAGAGTTCATTTACAGTAAATAGTTACAGCTATTCTTTACTCACCGAATGTTCAGCACTGAAAATTGAACTGTTGCTTATTTATCTCAACAGGATTTATGTGCCTTACTATCTATCCCTGAAAACACTGAATTTTATTCAAAAAAGATATTATAAACTCAATTACTTAAACTTATTTCATCTCTCCAGGTCAAGAGATGAATGAAACATAATCTATATTCCTTACACGTGTGACCCTAAACACGACATATTTCATCCTTAAAGATATAAACTCTAGTACTTAAGCTTACTTTATCTTTTCAGATTGAGAGATGAAAGAAACATAGACAATATTCCTTACATATATAACTTAAAAACGACAAATTTCATCCTTAAAGATATAAACTCTAGTACTTAAGCTTGCTTTATCTTTTCAGATTGAGAGATGAAAGAATTATAGACATTATTCCTTACATATATAACTTAAAAACGACAGATTTTCATCCATAAAGATAAAAACTCAATTACTTAAACTTATTTTATCCTTTTTAGGTCGAGAGATGAAAGATGTTGTTTTGGAAGCCATCAGGAAACAGCAAGAAGCTTGCCAAGGCTTACAAGGGTTTTTGATTTTCCACTCCTTTGGGGGAGGGACAGGGTCTGGTTTCGGGTCCCTTTTGCTTGAGAATCTTTCCATTGAATTTGGAAAGAAATCTAAATTGTGCTTTTCTATTTATCCAGCACCACAGGTAAGAAACTTACTCTTCATATAAGTAGAACAGTCTTATTAACTATGTCAGCTTTGCCTTTATGTGAGGCTTAAGAAAATGATTATTTTTTTAAACTCAACACTAGTATGTTTGCTGATATCAGGGATAAATTAAACAAATAATGTATATATAAGTTGATATTATTCATCTTGAATTATAGATATCTGAAAGTAAAAAATGGTCTTGTTTCTGTTGATAAGCAAATGAAAATTAATACTAGGAAACTAGTCCTTATATTAGCAATTATATATTAAAGTTATAACTAAACACTGTATTTGGTCTTTAAGACAGTGTTCTCTGTTAAATGTTACTCTTGGTATTGTAGTATCTATTTGACCATGTTCATAGCCGTATGATTTTTACATTGTCGCCGTGGCAAAGTTGCAATGTGCGCGACTTTGAGGCGTCAGGTCGAGGGTTCGCGTCCCTCCAAGGTCTGAAGTTAGAAAGGGATTTCACTCAGGTTAATGATCAAACTTGTCAAAACCAAAGTCCTTCGCAAGAAGGCACCGTCCTAACCCTAAGTAGAAGAGAGAGTGTGTGACGTAAAACCGATCACATATATTCACTGATGCTTTCTTACTTTATCAAAACAGGTATCGACAGCTGTAGTCGAGCCATACAATTCCATCCTCTTCACACACACAACCCTCGAGCACTGTGACGTGACTTTCATGGTTGACAACGAAGCCATTTACGATCTGTGTCGAAAAGAGTTGGATATTACTCGACCCACCTACACTAATCTCAACAGGATGATTGGGCAGGTGGTTTCCAGGTGAGAGAGAGAGAGAGCACTCTTAATAGAATGATTAGCTAGGTGGTTTCCAGGTGAGAGAGAGAGAGTGCACTCTCAACAGGATGATATGGCCATTTGGTTCCCTGGTGAGAGAGAGAGAGAGAGAGAGAGAGAGAGCACATTCAATAGAATGATTGGCCAGGTGGTTTCCAGGTGAGAGAGAGAGAAAGCACTCTCAATAGAATGATTGGCCAGGTGGTTTCCAGGTGAGAGAGAGCACTCTCAGTAGAATGATTGGCCAGGTGGTTTCCATGTGAGAGAGAGAGAAAGCACCCTCAATAGAATGATTGGCCAGATGGTTTCCAGGTGAGAGAGAGCACTCTCAATAGAATGATTGGCCAGGTGGTTTCCAGGTGAGAGAGAGAGAGAGAGAGAGAGAGAGCACACTCAATAGAATTATTGGCAAGGTGGTTTCCAGGTGAGAGAGAGAGAGAGCAGGAAATTACTCGAAGTACTGAGCTAGTTCTTGATTATAGGCAGATATATCAAATGGTATATATTACATTACAAGATCCATTTGTAAATGGTCAAGTGTGTATTACAATTTACTTGCACTTCCTGGTGAAATAACTTTTGCTTAGATATAATGAAATTTTCCAGAAATAATGAGTATATAATTTTTTCCAGGATCAAATTTTTATCAGTCTCTTTGTATCCTATATTTGTGCCAAATGCTTGTGTTATGTTGTGCATAAGTTTTAGACTCTGTAATTTTGATTGGTAGTGCCATGTTCTTTGACACTATATCAAACACTACTGCCGAATTTGTGGTCAAGTTGACTTTCCAAATACACCAGTGAATTCCTGTTTTTTCGTCTTGTAATATTTGTGATAAATCTTTTAATTTCAGCATCACGGCGTCACTGAGATTCGACGGGGCCTTGAACGTAGATTTGACGGAGTTTCAGACGAATCTTGTGCCTTATCCAAGAATTCACTTCCCTTTGGTAATTTGAATTTTATATATATATATATATATATATATATATATATATATATATATATATATATATATATATATATATATATATATATATGGCCTCAATTTCCCTTATAATCGGCATGGCCGAGCCAAAGAACACACATTTACTATAAGCCAAACATACTCAATCACCCCACTTAGCACTTAGGGGATAAAGGGTTCCAACACTTCCCCCCCCATCATCCTGCATGGGTCATCTACAGGGTATGTGGACAAAGATCTTCTACCATGAGGATCGACAACCGCAGCTGGTTTACGAGGTGCATTTCATATCACATCATTCATAACTACGAGTATTAATCTTTTAAGTTTTCTCCAAGAATTTATTACTGAATTTTATATATAGATTAAAACATAATGTTTTAGGTTAATTTCAAGAAATGTATCATATACTGTCTGACTTTTAAAAATGTCAAGCTGTGATTATTATTATTATTATTATTATTATTATTATTATTATTATTATTATTATTATTATTATTATTATTTTTTTTTTTTTTTTTTTAAATAACATTTTGCAAACACCAACTGTAGATAATTAGATCCTTTCTGGTTCCTTCAGAGATAATTTATATTCCAAATTCCTCCTCGGTTTTGAAGTTTTGGAGGGTCAATTATCTTTTATATAAAGATAGTTAATACACACATCTTAATCTAAGCTAAGTTTGATTATACGTTTCTAAGAGTTATGGATATTCAAGATTAAAACAATCACCATTATGACTAATGCACATGTTTCATTCGAGTCTGGAAAGGAAATACGAGTATATGACACAAACTTCCATTACTCTAAAAGCAATCATGAACGATAATGCAGTGTTCCCCTGCGTGCCGTATTAGTCGACTAAATGGGGCGGAGCGAGGGGAGTGGCAATCCCCTCCTCTGTATTTACTTCCCACAAAAGTCAAAGCATTTTCTTTGACTCAGCCAACCCCTTTATAAGGGGGAATATGGCTTTACTATATGGATGGATGGATATTCAGCTGGGCAATAATGACCCTTTGGATGTTTTTATGTCACACCCTTAATGTCATCTGTGATCGCCTTGGCAAAGTAGTATCGTACGCGACTTTGAGTCTTCAGGTCGAGAGTTCGTGACCTCCTACGGTCTGAGGTTAGAAGGGCATTCACTCACGGTAACGATTACACATGTCAAAATCAAGTCCTTCGCAAGTTGGTACCGTCCTAGCCCTTAATAGAATAGGGAGTCCGTGATGTAAAATCGATCACATCTTATCATAATGTATAATAATTATAGATAAATGTTAAGTAATACTTCCAGGCCACGTATGCACCAGTGGTATCAGCCGATAAGGCCCAACATGACAATTTCAAAGTCGTTGACATAACAAAGAAATGCTTTGAACCGACACATCAGATGGTGAGTACAGCAGTCTGGTAATTTATTTAATTATCATTTCTCATTATTTAATTTGTCCTATAACTTTATCGCTGCTCAAAATATGTCTGTCATTAGGTAGTTAATTAGTATATTAAGCTCAAAGACTCCCTAACTATAAGCATGAATTTCAGTCTATACATATGCATTCAGTCTGTGTCTGTTTACGTTCTATGTTTCACTGTTAATCCCCCTTATGGGGGTGAACACAGATAGAGTGTGGCTGGGGAATTAAATCATCAACAGGATATACATAAAACTAGTCAGTAGCACAGGTTTGTGTCCCATATATACATGATTTAGTGCATTTTACTGGAAGCCTTTTTCACTGCTATTGGGGATGACGGTAGACAAGTGAGCAAAGCTCTGGAATTGACAGACCCGTGACCGATACCCTCGTGGGGTGCTAGGAATGGCATCCCGTCTTAATTACCCATCCACACTCTGTATGTGCCACCCCGTAATAGGGCCAACAGTGTTTTTTTTATTCAGTGCCAGTGATGTTTCTCATGATAAGTAAGGACGTGTCAGTGATTTTTTTTTTTTAAGAGTGTGACACCGGGACAGGCAGAAACTGCCCTCATCAATAAAGGCCTGGGCACGAGAAAATACCAAGATGAAGGAAAAGAAAAAGGTTAAGGGCAAAGCAGAGATGAGGTAATGTCACACAAAGGAAAACGACAGACAGAAAAAACAGTCAAAGTACAGAGGACCCAGAGAAAGGATGTGCCAGTGGTGTTTCTTATATTAAATATGGACGTGTGTTAATACACTTTCAACTCGTATTATCCCACAGGTGAAATGCGATCCCACACAAGGTAAATACATGGCATGCTGTTTGCTCTTCCGTGGAGATGTCATTCCCAAAGATGTAAACTCAGCCATTGCTGACATCAGGACGAAGAAGTCAATACAGTTTGTGGATTGGTGCCCCACCGGATTTAAGGTACAATGGTCCATTGCTTCATAATTGATAAAGTTTTATTTTCTTCCAGCTTTAGGTTCAGATTTTGTTTTGTTATTTTTGCTGTTCGTTGGTTTTATAATTGATCATATTGTAGTTTCTTCTTTCTCATGTTTTAATTATCTTGCATTTTTGTATTTAATATTGTTTTAGTCTTAGTTGTCTGTGATGAATGGACGTATATTTTTTACTCTTGTTTTCTACTTATCTATGTATACTGTAGCCTCTCAACATATTATCCAAGAGTCCTTGATAGTGGACAATGGCTGGCTTACTTCTCTTCCCCATTTCGTTGAACAATTATTATTCTTCTTCTAATAAACCCTCCTGTGTTTTGTAAATTCTGCAATAAGTCAAATGACAGTGATTCTTCATTTATTTTACACATACTTGTGCAATGGCTGCATTACCCCTTGTATAGGGGTAACCGAGTCAAAACACACATTCACCTAAAGCAATGATACCTCGATCACTCCTCTTAGCTCCTCGGGGATAAAGGGTTGCCATATTTCTCCCCACTGCCCTGCTTGGAGCACCCCCAGGGCATATGGGCAGTTCATATATTTTACTACTGTAAAAATTCTTTTTATTTCTCAAGGATCAGCGGTCAGATTGATCTCACTGACAGGCTGAAAAGCCTACGTGGGAGTGAAAGCATTACATGCTTTATTGCAAGAGCAATAGTTATTCATCTCATTGATTGAGCCCTCTTACAGGCTGAAAAGTCTATGTGGGAGTGAAAGCGTCACATGCTTTATAGCAGGAGCAATAGTTATTCATCTCTTTGATTGATCCCACTGGCATGCTGAAAACCCAACTTGGGATTGAAAGTATCACATGCTTTATAGCAAGAGCAATAGTTATACATCTCTTTGATTGATCCCACTAACAGACTGAAAAGCCTACTTATGAGTGAAAGTATGATATGCCTTATAGCAGGAGCCCTAATTATTCATCTCCTTCAGGTGGGAATCAACTACCAGCCTCCAACAGTCGTCCCAGGAGGTGATTTGGCCAAAATGGATCGGGCCGTATGTGCATTGTCAAACACCACCGCCATCAGAACTGCCTGGGAACGTCTTGACCACAAATTTGACCTGATGTTTGCCAAGAGAGCCTTTGTGCACTGGTTTGTTGGTGAGGGCATGGAAGAAGGTTAGTATTTTCATATAAATGTTAGTTTAGTTTTGCTGGAGCTGATTGTTGAAAATAAACAAATGCTGATTGAATCAAGTGTGTAGCTTCATGCTGAATAAGGACATTGGCTCATTTCACAGCACTGCAGGCTTGCAGATAGATTGTCCTTTATTGTTTATGGATTCTTTCCTGAGTTTCATCCAGACTTTGCATACGAATTGATGAGTGCCATGCACGGGTTTAATCCAGATGTGTGTGCCTTGAATGCAGAAATGGATGCAACATGCTTTGATAAAGTTTGCATGTGAATGAATCTTTAACAAATCTGGGACAACCAGGGGCAAAAATATTGGCTTAGTTGACATTAAATCTGTTAGAAGCACAGCAGTTTGTTCTGAAGCATCAAATGAGGTTTATTAGATATGATGATAACTTAAATGTATAGATTTAAATCATATTTTTACATGTTTATTGTGTCACTTTTAGTTCCCATAGGGGGTGAAGCACAGATGGATGAAAGCTGGGGTATTAAGGCTGGATGCCCTTCCTATCGCCCCGCTGTGGGTTTGAACGAGGGTCCATCACTTCCAGAGTAGAACATTTTAACCACTAGTACTGCAGTCCTCAGATTTTTATAGAGAAATAATGTACACTTATAATTAACATGTACCTGAAGCATGATATAAATAACTAATAATAGCGTTTTATGTCAGTACTTCATTAGCAATAAAACGAAATCTGAAATCTTTTGCTTACGAGAATTAATGTCTTTCACATGTGTATTTTATGTTTAGATTAGCACAGTTGGTGAGATAATTTTTTTGGTCTATCTTTTCGTATCTTTAATTCTATTTGAGTTGTGTTTCTGTGTTTTCCTAGTGCCTTTTTTGTTCATTGTTTGTATATTTTTAATTTCTTTTCCCAGTTTTTAGTACTTTATATAAATTTTTTTTATTTGATTTTATTTGACCTTCCCTGTAACAGTGAGCTGATTATAGCACTTGAATTTTCATGGTTTTTCTTTAGTATTATCATATTTTTCGAGGTACATTTCAATCATATGGCAAACCCTTAACAATCAGAGTCCTCTAAATACTATTATGTTGTTTTACTTACCATCAGGCTGTTCTTCTTAACCACATAATCTAACTTCATTTCCATCCTTTCCTTATTTTTTTTTAGATAAATTTTGAGTATGGTAACACCCATAAGACTGTCTACTTTTTCAGTCATAAAACCATTTCCTCTACATTACATCATCCTTAAATTTGCCCTCTTCCAATTCTTATTATTCTTTTTTCCATTTCCTTCTCTCTTGATGATTTACTGGGCTTATTGTAAATTATGATGGATTTATTTTTACTCCTCTGGAACCTATATAATATCAGGGCATGCTGTTTTTTCCCTCATGTACTTACTTTATAACTGCCCTTCTCTTTAACATTTGAGTACATTTCAATATAAGAACAAACATTCTTCTAATACCTCCTAACCAACTCACCATTTTTTGTGTGTTATATCGTCAACTTCACTTTTGAATATAACTTCACTATTCACGTGACCTCTGAACCATCTTACCGGTATTTGACCTTCACTGTTCAATATTCCTGTGTTTTTTCCACCATTATTTTTGTTTATCTTCCTTCTTTCATACTATGACTTCTTCAGATGCTTCTCTTCCTCCTTTCACCCTGTGACCTCTTGAAGTGCTTCTCTTCCTCCTTTCACCCTATGATCTCTTCAAGTGCCTCTCTTCCTCCTTTCACCCTATGATCTCTTCAGGTACCTCTCTACCTCCTTTCACCCTATGACCTCCTCAGGTGCCTCTCTTCCTCCTGTCGCCCTATGACCTCTTCAGGTGCCTCTCTTCCTCCTTTCACCTTATGACCTTTTCAGATGCCTCTCTTCCTCCTTTCACCTTATGACCTCATCAGGTGCTTCTCTTCATCCTTTCACCCTATGACCTCTTCAGATGCTTCTCTTCCTCCTTTCACTCTATGACCTCCTCAGGTGAATTCTCGGAGTCCAGGGAAGACACTGCTGCCCTTGAGATGGATTACTATGAAGTCGAAGCCAGTCCAGAAGAGTTCGAAGATGACGAGTACGGTTATGGAGAGTATGGTTACCATTACTTCGACTAAAAAAAGCACTGGCTGGTCTGTGTCTCACCTCCTGCTCTCCATTTTAACCCCATTTCAACAGGGGCCAAAGCCACTGTACATAGACAGTTGTGCATCCTGCAGGCTGATAGTCAAATTCCTGTTTATTTAGATAGCTGACTTCACTGTTAGGCTAGCATTGCAACGTAAGCTAATAGGGATGTCTCATTAGCCACATTAGAAAATGGAAGTTTTATCATTTTTCTTTCTTGTTTATTTCTGAAACTTCGCCATGGGTAGATTAGATACTGTTTTTAGTTACAGACATAAAGGCATAATTTGAAAAAGGATATTTTTCTTTTTTATGTAGTCTAAAGCTTTTTGGTTCATTTTCAGACATGAACAGGAAAAAGTCACACAGCAAAAAAGCATTTCTCCAACCAAAGATATATAGATCAGTTATTATTACCGATTCTTCCTTAAGTTAACTTAAATATAAAAATCTGTTTACATTCTGCATAAGTATCAAGCAGAGATTAAAATACATAAAGATTTTATAAAAAAAATTAACATGATCGCACATTTACGTAGTCGATATTTTGTTCAATGATTTTTGCTCAGAACAGAGCAATGATGTTTCAGATACTTAATCTAATATTGATAACAAAGTCTTGCAATAGGATTTGAGTAATTTTCTTATCCTAATGATACTGCATTTTATTTCTTAACATTGTAAGAGCTTCCACACACACACATTGTAATATAACGAAACCAGACAGCACTAATACACCCCAAGGTCTTTGCCTGAGTTACTGACTTATCACTTTTCTTGTAGTTTTATTGCATTTTCCACAGAGCTTCCTAATGCCAGATTTTATAAGCTTGCTGCCATTGGTAAGCATATATGTGTCTTTATCTGTACATGTGCTCCCTGCTTTGTATATAGCTACAGTGAATTTTTACATATAATAATAATAATAATTATAATAATAATAATAATAATAATAATAATAATAATAATAATAATAATAATAATAATAATAATATACTGTACTAGATAATACAGATCTGTTGATACAAAGAGGAGACGGGTCATTTGAAAGTAAGCTATCAATAAAACTATAACTGCCAGATTTAGAATTATGAAAATAGTTAATTATCCTGTGCTATTAACAGAACTAAAACAGCCAGATATAAAATTAGGAAAAATTTAATCATACTAGGGATTGTATACGCATGTTCCTTACTGCACTGTACATAATAATTGACTATTTTTTTTTTATATCTTTCTATATTAAGTACAAGCAGATGAAATAGTACACCATTAGTGCTAAATAACATAGTTGAAATATGTACTGAAAATATTAATATACTTTTTATGTACTAAAACTCTATTTATCAGGATAGTAACCCTCATAGCTTCGATGATTAATTTGAATTTCTGTAGAACACAACACTTGAATTTCGACTAGTTTTTCTTTGGGCTCGTATAGACCTGTACACCTCTCTTTTTCTCATTAATTACTAAAGCTTTAAATTTTTTTTAATTATTTTACATATAGGAAACGACAATCATACACTGTATATTCATTATAAGTTTTCTTTCCCACATTAAATGCATTTCCTATTTTATATTTGGAAATTTTACATTATTTTGATGCTCTGTTTAGTTTTATTAATATTTATATTCTACTTTTGCTATGTAGATATCATTTAGCATTTTATAACTGTCCATTTTATGTTTTTTCTGCTTCATTAGGAATTTCTCTTATATTTGTAGTAATGCAATGAAACTCAGCTCTTTTAAGGCATTATTGCAACATTCATTGTATATTCTTTGCCTCATTTTACCCTTTGATTTTCATATTTTTTGTAGTCTCACTATCTGAGAATTCATCTCTGATAAAGAAGAAGCAGTGTTACATGAACGACAGTGGAGTTCAGGACTCTCGAAGAGAGAATTTTACAAATAGAGAAGAGGCGATAATTAATGCAATTTGTTTATGTTAATAGAAATGTTAATATTGTAAAGAAGTATTCTGTAGAAAAGGGAGTTCGTGACGTAAAACCGAATCCTATCCATTCTGAGAATATTGGTGAGACTAATACCTTATTATCTTAAGAACTTCAGGTCACTAATGAAGCTTGTTTTGAAGACTACCCTCACCTCCATGCTGGAAGAACTAATCTTTAATGCAATTATCTATGGTTAATTTGTAATCATAGTATATTTATCATAACTAAAGAATTTGAGAGCTTTTTTGAGCTCTTGCTTTAGACCTTCGGCAGATTTTCTTTTTTTCAATACGGTCTCTAAACGTATCATTATCTTACTCTTTCCTTATTCTGAATTAGGTCATATTATAATTATTATATTATTCCTATCAACACATTTGTATAAATTCCTCTGTAAATAATATGTGTATATAAAATTTTGCTTCGGGCTTGTATTGTTGTGTTAATTCACTGGTCAGAAAATTAAACAGTTTGATAAAATTCGCCTACTACTAGACATGAAATTATCATTTGAGTTTAGAATGAGGGTAAAATTCGATCATTGGTGTGCTCAAAACCCAATACAAAATAAAACTCTTCTATAGTTAGACATGAAATGATCATTTATAGACATGAAATTATAATTTGAGATTAGAATGAGGGTAAAATTCGGTCATTGATGTACTAAAAAACCAATATAGGTTATAATTCCCCTACAATTAGACATGCAATGATAATTTGAGATTAGAATGAGGGTTAAATTCGGTCATAGGTGCCTGCAAACATCAACATAGGCTTCGCATGGGTTAAGTTATTAGAAATTATTCCCGTGTTGTTCCACTTTAAAAACCTAGAGATGTTGACTCGCTTTTCTTTAGGATTCTCATACCATGTTGACTCGCTTTTCTTTAGGATTCTCATACCATTTTGAACCGGAATGACAGATTTGTTTGTTTGTCATCCAGACTGACAATATGTAAATTAACAAGTTGACTTTAACCCACTTGATGTAATTGCAGCATGCGTTTTATTGTTCCTAATCAAACCACGTGCACTCAGTAACATATGTTATGCGTCTTGTGACCTTGAATCAACATCACTATGATGTAAATAGTGATGAATAATGTATTGTGAGTAGAGCATGAGATTTCGTGTAATGTATTTTCTGGATGTATTCTTATGCACTTCACTCCATAGTTTGTCGTTATCTCTGACGTTGTTGTATTAAATAACTGTAAAACTCGCCTCTATACTGCGTGGCGTGTTATCAAAGAGATTTTTGTAACTATTTATAAATCTATTGTAAAATACTAAAGTTCAATAGAAACACTAATGTTAAACCATGAATTAAAATATATTGCAATTATCAGTATAGTAATATCTAGATGTAAGAAATTTATGTTTTTTGTGAGTCAAGCATCATCCTAAACTATAAAGAGATAACTTTGAAAAATATTTATTTGTCAATATTTTAAAGTACATTTCGCATTTGTTGTTTTAGAAGCAGTTATATTATCACGTGCACTTATTTTAATCACAATTATTGTCTAAACTCATGTCTTGTATTGACAGGTGAATTTACTGAAGCCAGAGAAGATTTAGAAGCCCTGGAGATGGATTACCACGAAGTGGAACAGACTCCAGGGACAGACACCGAAGATGATGAAGATGGTACCGAATATTAAGCCAAAAAAAACAGCAAGAAAATACTTCGCCATCATGATATAAGGGCGTGACAATATCTATTTTATAAACTTAGCTTGTAATTGAAAAAAAAAATATATCTTACTACATCTTTGCAATGTTTATAATGCTCATTTAATGTGTGTTTGTAATGGTCACATGTTTACTATCCAATTGATTTGTTTGTCTACAGATTTCTATGATCCTTTATCTCGTATGGTAATTTGATTTTTTTTCTAAATTGGAATGCATAGGTGATCCCAGGTTTAATTATTCACCATTGTATCCCTGGTGTATTTCTTCGTGTTCTGAAAATATAATGGGGTGTCTGAGTTTACATTTGGATTAGTATTGGATAAATATAACTTACCCTAAGAGAATAGGAAAAAGTACAATAGTGCTCTGATCACCTAGGAGAAGGAAATAATGTTAATAAACTATTTCTTCACAATATGTCTTTTAATGAGCATAATAAACAGTATATTTTCTATGTCTTCATCGTTTACTTGAGCTACAAAGTAAGATATTGGGGTGAAGTCATTACCATATTAAAAAGAAAGGTAATTTCCACTCTAGAAGAGCACACGGTATTGCTGTATTTCATGGGTACATGAAAACTATGGGTTTATATGTTGGACGTGATTCGTTTTCAGGCTTTCTAGCACAAATAGTATTTCTTAATTTTATATAGATGGCTTCTTAAGCAGTTGGTAATGAACACTTTGGTGTCAACCTCACCAACATATACTTAAGATACAGCGTGATTAATATTTGTAATAATTCCTGCCATATTATGACTATATTGTTATGACTATGCATTTAATTTCATGGAGTTACAGTATGAATGACGGAAATATTAATATTGCTTTAGTTGCATAGTTTGATATACACTTTCATTCCTAGTGTTTAAAATAAACCAGCGGATTGGTTAAATATATGTAAATATAAAATGTTCCTATATATATATATATATATTCAGTATAATAGTATTATCCTTTCAAAATACATTTGAATATATTATATCACGCAGATGCATAATAAATAAAGTTTTTAGAAGTAGACTGCTTAATAAACTAGCGTCTCACAATTATGCTTGTGCTGCTCTTTGCACAAGCGTAAAAGAAAAACTCTTGCGTGTGTTTGTTTACCTTTCTTCTTCTTCCTTTTTTGTCTTCAGATTAAGCCCATTTCTACATGTGGTCGCAGTTACTTGCTGGCCTATTCTACTTACCTATTGCTGTCTCAAAAATCCTTTTTCATTAACGTGTTAGTATCTACGAACACCTTGAAACATTAATTAAGATCACCCTGTGTTATTTTATACGGTCTTAATTATCATATTCAATTGTGAAGGAAATTTAACACCTGTGCTAAGAGTTGTTTGAGATGGAGTTGATAATTTTTTGTTGTTGCTAAATTAGCAACTACCTTGATGGCCAAGAGATTGAAACAAAGATAAAAAATATAGTGTTTTGGTGGCTTATGTTATTAAGTGTTGATATATAAAGCGAATTTATACTCGCGAGTTTATTATTATACAAGTATTTGAGGTTAATTTTGTGTTTATATAGATGACATTATTATTATTATTATTATTATTATTATTATCTATATATATATATATATATATATATATATATATATATATATATATATATATATATATATATATATATATATATTACGGAACAGTTAATGATGAAATTTGTATAAATATATTGCAAAATTTTAAGGAACAATGTACATGGTTCAAGTACAATCATTCATCGGCAAACTTTTGATTACGTTATTAACCAAGTTAGGTTGTTTACCAGTGATCATCCTGTAAGGTAAGTTACAGATGTATTATCTTTTATATTCTATATGAATCGCATGGTAATAATTTTGTAATTATTATTCTTTAAATGTTTACTTTCACACCCCCATATAGAAAAAAAAATTTCATGTAATGTTAGGTTAGTTATGCTACCTCACCCCCAGATAAGAAAATAAATAGAACTTCATCATAATATTAGGTTAGGTTTGATTAGTTACCTCATCCCCTCTTGAGAAACTATTTATTAATTGAAATTATTATGTTTTAGTTGTTTTGAATGTTACTTTCAGTGTTCTGTACATTCATATCACTTCATGTCACTCATCTGAGGTGTAAAAATAACATTTCCGAGTGCCACTGAAGTGTGATTCCTACCTCATGTTTTTTATTTAGTTATTTTCTGTTAAATGTTTATTTTTTGTATTTAATCCTTTAATAAGGTAAGGTTAGGGTAGGCTAATGTTTTTATTAATATATATTTATTTAGTGTATGTAGCTATGCAAAAGTAGGCAAAGTGAATATGTAAAAAATATATAACTAAAATAAAAGAAAATGAAACTTAATGTACTATAATAAAATTATAAAACAAAAGCAAGAATAGAAAAATAAAAAATAACGTAGATGAAAATATAACAAGAGATAGGAATTGCAGTCCAGTGTCACTCATTTACCATATATATATATATATATATATATATATATATATATATATATATATATATATATATATATATATATATATATATATATATATATATATATATATATAACATTTGATGGAATAGGACTTCAAATAATATTCACAAAATTTGTCGCAATGACTTTAAGTACTGAACAAGATTTTTTTCTGATATGGTTACTTTGAAGTTACAGTTGGATCCACTCTTACTGTCTAGCTGGATGGAGTATGTCCTTCCAGCTCACTAGTGATACTTACTGGTCAGTATAGTGCCAGGAGGGAAATTTTGAATTTTTTAAGTGGATCATAAGGTAGGATGTGAGTGTGGTTAGGAAATTTGATATATGATTATTCCAATTTACGTTTGGATTAGTACAGGATTCAGTTGTAGCTGCAGTTTGGTACTTAGGAATGTTTTGGGGAGTTATTGCACCCAATTAGATTAATTAGATTAGTTTCAATAGTTGTCGTTGTTCCTTCAAGTGGACCCAAAGGGATGTATGAAGATTCAGGTTTTTACAGTTATGCAGTGTGCTATTAGACATAGAATTAGGATAATAATATACTCTTTTAACCTCTTTCATCATAGTCTAATAAATTTACTTGTATGATAAGGTTGACCCTTGGCATCAGCAGCCTGTTACGATTTTACAGCTGAAAGGTTTTTTGGACGTAAATAGGACAGTCCTGGACCATTTGATGTTAAGTCTTCCTTCAACTGTCCATTTTCTATCCCTACATCAACACCGAATATTCATGGATATTCGTTACACATCTCTTATTATCCCTTCATATCTGACAAGTCACAACACTCGATCTCTGTTTCTCTTTACTTTTTTATTTCTTTGTGCCCAGGCCCGATGAGGGCGGATTTATTCATTTTTTTATTTCTGCCCGTCCTAGTGTCACAATCATAAAAAATTACTAGATATATACAATATTTACAAAATCATAAAGGTACTTGCTGAGCGAAAGTGGACCCCAGACCTTTTTATTTTTTATTTAGTAACATACAGTATTTTATTTTTTATTTTGAAATTACTAGTTTTACCATATTTTATACATGAAGATTGTTACTCATGTCACATTGTGTAATGTTTCACATAGTACAGTAATGTAACATTTCTTAAGTTACTTCATAGGAGCATAAGAAGTAATTTAAAAAAGAACATTAATTATGTGGTATATATTGGGTATTATAATTGAAAAAAAAAATAATTTTTATGTTTTATTGAGCAAAATATGGACGGAGACTATCACAGACAGTGTGAATGTGTGTGAAAAAGGCCGCTACGTTTTATATTTAACATTACAAGTCTTATACTAATCATGCTTAGGTGCTTATACATGCAAATTTAGTTACTTTTTGTCACAGAATGTACGAAACAATTCAGCATATGATTATCTTAGACATCGAAGCTAAAGCTAAGTGATTAGTAGATTAAGCTACTGACTACCGTAGCTTAGATATGCTTTATATAACAAAATTGCATTGAGTATAGAATGATATAATTATAACATAACTATAACGTTACTCTATTGCATATTGCTGAAATACCAAGCCAAGCTGTTAAAGACAGCAAGTCTAACATATTTACCTAAAGTTATTCACACAATTCTCATTACTTGTAATTTGCATGTGTGTATCGTTATTAATCACAATATTAATCACTAGTATATTAATCTTAAAAAAAAAAATATGTACTTCAAAGATTTCTTGTTGTAGAAATACTATACAGGCCCAGTCCCTTTGGAACCAAATAAAAAGAAGAGAATACACTATGTTGCACACTTAACTTATAGTCAAATATATTTGTGACACTCCATTTTATTACTATTTACAAATTTAAAAGAGTGTATGGATTGATGTATTTATTGTTTAGAATGACATCACAGACAGCTATTGTCAGCTTAGTTGAAGGCGTTGAAATTGAAGAATGACTGCCTGCCTAGATGTTTAGAAAATGATTGTATTGAAGAATGACTGACTACCTGGATGTTTCGAGGGTGATTGTAGTGAAGAATGACTGACTGCCTGAATGTTTTTAAGTGATTATATTGGAGTGACTGACTGCCTGGATGTTTTAAAGTGATTGTATTGGAGTGACTGACTGCCTGGATGTTTTAAAGTGATTGTATTGGAGTGACTGACTGCCTGGATGTTTTTAAGGTAATTTTATTGAAGAATAAGTGACTGCCTGGATGTTTTTAAGGTGATTATATTGAAGAATGACTGCCTACCTGGATGTTTTTAAGGGGATTATATTGAAGAATGAATGACTGCCTGGTTGTTTGCTAATGCCCTTTTTTATGATATTTTTGATGAAATCTTTAGTATTAAAAATCCATGTGTTAGTTAGTGCTAAGGAGCATATCAATAGCAAAGTTATTAAGGCTTGACATTTGAATAACAATATTATTATTACATTGAGATCTGTTTTGCATACTGTACATATATCATGGCTCTTATCTTTATGTAGATGAAGTGATGTATTTTTTTTTGCATGGGAAATATGGTTTAGCCAAAAAGTTAGACATTAAAGCACTTGAGATCTTAAAGTAAGATGTGTAGGAGATCGTTTGTTTAGTATAAAGAGAAAATATCATTTTGGATGTATGTACTTTTTAAAGAAAAGTATCGAGAGATGATGATGGATATCGTGTTACATTACTTGGATTAACAAGAGTTCTTCATGTCTTTGGTATAATTTTACATACTTTTTTCCCTGAGCCATATTCTCCAAGGGTTTTACTTAAATTCTTGTAATAAGATCTATTACAAACATCTATTACAAAAATGTTTTAAGTATGAATTTTTTCTTTAAAACGTAGAGATTTCAGTGGGGCTAAAACAATATATTTCAAAATAAAAGCTGTTTGAAAAATAACACTTTGCTATTTTTATGGTTAAGTATAGCAGAAAATATGCGGTATAAGGGGCTAAGATAATATGTTACGCAAACTAGGAAAAGGTGGTAAAAGCTAGCAAGAAACAGCGACCCCATATAAATAGGGGTAAAGCTGAAGACAAAGAATAAAATATAAGTTTCTTTCTCAAGAGCTATTTTGGTAGTGCTAATGTTGATGAATGGCTATACAGTGTCAGTGAACTATTGATATGCCGTTTGGTGATGAAAGGCAAAGATAGTATTTAAAAAAAATTGTTTATTAAGAAAATTGAAGCTTATTATCAAGCTATGTCTTTTAGTCTGTTGAATGAGATCGCTTTACTAAGCACAGTATTTATTATTAAGCAGTAGTCTTTTCATTATTATTTAACTGAGATTCCTTTTCATCAGCTATCCCTCAAAGATATTTATTTTCTAATAGTCATCGTAGTCTCCATCCTCTTCGGTGTCAGTGCCAGGGTTTTGCTCGACTTCGTTATAGTCCATCTCAAGTGCCGCCAGATCTTCGCGCGCCTCGGCAAATTCACCTGTTGTTATAGAATGATGATTAATACAGTACTTAATAAAGTAAATGCTAAAAGGATGAATACAGTACCAAAATGTACTTTTTTTTTTTTTTTTTTTTGAGAATAAGATGATACAACACTGCATTACATAGCATAGTTTTGATTTGAGATTTAGTTATTAAACAGACTTAGGTTGTATATACTGTAGGTACTTCAAAAGACCTTCAGATATAAACAAAACTGATTAAGGGACAATAATTAAACTCATTATTATGTGAATTAGATTAATGAAATTATTATACTGTTACAAAGCTTTTATTTGGATTATATAAAAAATTTATTACATCATGGATAAATATGATTTTGATATGTAATGGAAAATGCTGTTTGCTGTGTACATGGAATGGTTTGTATAAAGAATATTTAGTAATATAGATTTCGAAAATACAAATATTTATGGATTTTTTTGTACAGTAATCAGAGAATTTTACATATGAAAGATGCAACTCGTATGTATAAGTAACATTATGACAGCATAGTCTGCACAAATATTTGTACAGTACTTGGAAAAAAGAGCTATAACTGTACAGGAATCACAACATTAACTAACATACTAGGTGTTGGAGAGAGTGTAGGACTACTTTTGCAACATTTAAAGTTTCGACTAAAATTACTGAACGATAGTTTAGCTATTAACTTTCTGACAAAAAGGGCTCCTTATTGTATTACTTTTTGTGATATTAATAAAGATAATTAGTGGATAATTGTTATAGCTGTCGACATATTAAGAGAACCTACTACATATTTATAAGTCAATTAAGGCCATCCCTAGATAATATGTAAAAAAAAAAATTGAATAATTGTGAAAATATAGAGTAAGATTAGCTTCCTAAACTTCCATAGAATTCTTTCATTCTCTTTGAAATAATTCTTGTAAGTTTGATATCAGTTGTATGCAATGATACATAAAGATTACATAGCCAGGTATATGCTAATGTACTTAAAAGAGTAATGTACAGTATATGAATTACTGTAGTAGCTTCACATATTTTAGTACTTTTATTAAAAATCTTTAATCAGTGAATTGCAAAGAGGGTTTATCAACGTAAGAGGAGCAATATATATATATATATATATATATATATATATATATATATATATATATATATATATATATATATATATATATATATATATATATATATATATATATATGAATCATTTTTTCCCCGACCCCGATTCATGTTTTCACATATATAATGTGCTTATTGGTTATATATATATATATATATATATATATATATATATATATATATATATATATATATATATATATATATATATATATATATATATATATATCAGTTGTTTATATTATAAAATATAATTTCTCAGTATATTTCGCAAATATACTACAACTTGATGTGTTATATTCATTTAAGCTATCATGAATGAAAATTTAATTGGAGTCCATCAAGGTAGTCTATAGTCACCTAAACAGTATTAAACAACCTTACGAGACCGAAGTTCTATCTTCACAAATTTCAAATTGGAGAAATAAAAATATTACCCTTTTGACCTTGATGCAGGTTAAGGATTCAAAAGCTATATTTTAGAAATTAATGATGTCAGGCTTTCCTAAGTTAGAGCTTCCATTTATAGTTTCGTTCAATAAGTAAAGGAAGAAGTAATATCTGGGCAGGGTAATGGCACCCCAGATATGTTTTTAAGATCAGTAAGTCCAACATTTTTAGGATATTCAGGAATTATGAATATTGTATATTGTAAAGGATATACCTATATTTAATGAAAAAAAAAATTCATTTCTAAAGTAAGCCTAGTCGAATCTTGCATAGAAAGAACGCCTTTTCTCTCTATAGAATCCTTGAATTCGTGTTTAACATCAGATACGATATATCATGTTTCCCTCTAGAGACACAGGGAGATGGACATTTTTGTCTCTTGAAAGAGTTCGTGAGGTACTGTTCCATCATTAACTTCAGACATCTAATGTTGAATTCACTGACCCTCTTGAGTTGACGGGCCAGTGCCACGTGGCAGATGTGTGGACTATGTTGGAGAGATTAATTCGAGAACACGTGGTTGGGAGCTAGGCGCTATTCTCTTAAGTCTCCGAAAGATGTTTTTACAATTGTTGAGGGATGGTATGCCGTAGCTCATTGGTAAAGGGCACGAATCATTAAGAGATTACTGCCGGTTCGATCCCACCGCTGGGCGTTAGAAAGGGCATCCAGCCTTAATCCCCCTTATCCCCCAACTTGTCTGTGTCCAGCCCCATTGAATTGAGAGCTAATTATGATACATAAAACGTTGTAGTTGGAGGGTTGGAATAAAAAAAATTCTTTTGACATCAATACTTCCCTGTTCCGTATGCAGTTTTTACTAGCAATGCATTCTTTGCAGTTTCAACAGATGCATGGGAACAAGTTTTTGTTTTCAGTAGCCTAATCTATGAGAATTAGAAAAAACCTGTAATATGCACCGTTTAATGTGTCACAGTCCCCATAGATGAGGGTGGACCCCGAGAGCTAGGAAGAGGGAAAATAAGACTGGAAACCCTTCTTTGCGTCCCGCAATGGGATGGAACCCGCGTCAGTCGCTTCCAAACTCGCCACCGTGACCCCATAGTAATGTCAGAGGAATTTTTGAAGTTCAGCCTTCACTAAATCATTAAAATTTTTTGCTTTATCTTGTTTTGGTACCGGTGTATAGAAAATGATCATGAAGGGAAAATAATGAGAAAAATTGACCATAGTGACGACGATTTGAATGCTTTTGACTGTAGTTCTATATCAATTTAATTACTTTTCAGCTAGGCTAATTAGTTACTGCAAGGACTGTTAGCCTAGGGGTCTCATCTCGCCATATATGCTCGTATAGGCACATGTATAAAAACATTCTTTGAAAAAACGTGGTTAGATATAAAGTCAAATGCCATAAGAATAAGTACATTTTACAGTGATATTGATGGCACAATTACAGTGCTTGTAGTTTGTGTGTGAATTAGTGCCTGCAATTTTCTGTTTATTATTTAAATGGGAAAAGAGTTACGGATTAAATTGATAAAAATGTGGAACATGTCTTATCCACTGTAACAGTTACTGATTTATGGGATTCAAGCATTAAATTTTTACAGCTACAGTGCACAGTTCTTATGAATTCAATTCCCTCTTTGTCAAATTTAAACAACAGATATTCTCCATTAATCTAAAACTTCGTAATTAATCCTATCTAAAAATCGTGTAGTGAAAAGAGGTCATAATAGTTACATCTCTTTTCCAAAAACACACATTGTTCAAAAGAGGTCAACATACCTCTTTTCCAGAAACGCATTTTGCTAAGAATGGGTAATTACATCTCTATTCCAAGGACCTACGCTTCTAAGTAGAATATGTCGCTAAAAGAGTATTGCACCTTAAAAAAAAGAGGTTGCTACTCCTCTTACTAAAGACTCTGTTACTAAAAAGTGGACATTACATCTCTTATCAAAACACGCCCAAGATTAAATGGGGATAATTCCACCTCTTATATAAAGCCTCGAGTTGGTAAAGACGCCCATAATGCCTCTTATTCAAGTGCCTATTTTTTTAAAGAGAAGTCAGTAGCTTATAACTCTGTCCAAAGACCCCTATTGCTATAAGACGCTTTTATATCTTTTCCAAAGATCCACGTAGCTAAAATGGAAGCACTTACTTCCTCCGTAATCCCAATCTTAAATTGGAGACTACAATTCGTGTCCAAAGACCAACCACATTCAAGGGAAATTCATTTCACGTCTTTTCCACAGACCCCAATTGATGAAAGGGGACCAAGTGGCTAGAGAAAGGCTGTACCTATTTCATTGTGTTGGTAAATCATTCTTGTGTGTAACTTTGATTCAGATGTCCAGCATACCTTGATTTTTCAGTGACTAGGTATAATTCACAAAGTTTCTTGCTTGGTAAATGACTGAAAACAATTTCTTTTTCCATGGACTTTCCTTTGGTAGGCAAGTTGTAAGATCAGAGCCTCGTGTAATTCAGATTCAATGTAATTTGTTATCTCTCAAGAGACCTGTAATGCACCTCCAGTAGCTTTTCCTTAATGAAATCGCATCTTTTATGATATACAGTGTGTGTGTATTTCAAAACAGAAAATGGCTTACAGCTCAGATTACATCATAATAGACCACGACATTGCATTTGCCAGAGAAAAGAAAAATATTATGTTTATATCCACACTGTTGGACACAATGGAACAGTACATGAACGATGCGTAGTAGTGTATTAAGAAGGACGTGACTTGATTCAGTCTGAGTCCTTAAACGACATTAAACACCAACGTAGATGTTGTGATTAGGAGACTATGTACATATTAAACAGTGGATTATGCCATGTCGATTCAGAGACAGGTGACTCGAATTGGCACTGTCCAAGCTAATCTCTTTTTTTCAAATGCTTTCAACTTTAATACAGTGCCATTATATCGAATTGGCACTGTCCTGATAACATACACAGAGCATAATCTCTTTTTTTCAAAAGTTTTTTTTTATTTATAAAACAGTGCCATTGAAGTTTCTTCGAGTCCTTTAATATTCGTATTCATCCTCGTTCTCATCTCCGTAAGGCCTTTCGACTTCTTCATAATCCAGCTCGAGGGCCTGCATGTCCTCTCTGGCCTCCGAGAATTCTCCTGTAGAAGTAGAAGAACAAGTAGTCATAGAAAGTGACAAAATAATAATGAAAAAACAGATATTTGGGATGTGATTATATATTCGTTTTAAAGTTAGAGAACGATGGGATTTTATAAATAGATTAATGTAATATATATATATATATATATATATATATATATATATATATATATATATATATATATATATATATATATATATATATATATATATATATATATATATATATATATATATATATATATATATATATATATATATATATATATATTGCTTGTGACATAGGCAAAAAAGGCAATACATCTAAATCTAAATTGATAGCAAAGAAGCATGGAATAAATGTCTAAAATTAACACATGGAATATTTTAGAAATACTTAAAAACATTTATATATTAAACAGTAGAATATAGAGCAGGAAAAGACATTTGAATAGAAAATATATAATGCAAGCTCACGATTAGGGCCCGAATTCATGAACAGTGTAAACCTAGGATACCATATCGTTAGTTAGCTAGACACACACAAATGGATTTCATAAACGCATCTGACGCAGTTCTGTGTATGGCTAGGATCCCGTACGGGTTCCTAGCCATACACATAACCGCGTCAGATGCGTTTATGAAATCCATTTGTGTGTGTCTAGCTAACTAACGATATGGTATCCTAGTTTTACACTGTTTAAGAAATCGGGCCTAGGAGTTAGATTTTAATTTTAAGCAAAGCATTTAGAAATATTTAGAGGGAATTTACTCATTTAAATACATAATGACTACGGTTTTGTGTTTTTATAATTTTATAAATACTTAGAATATTTATTTACACTGATAATGTTTTTTAAGGATTAATTTTTTAAATACACTTCATCTTTTTCTTGTATTCTATAAATTATCTAATTGTTACTTTTAAAGTTATTGAATATGTATCTGTCTGTCTATATGTATAGACAAGGGTAATAATTTCCTTGTCAAGGAGGTGGCCTAGTCAAAGCACAACCTTGACTCTTCGTAGAAGGAAAATAAAAAGAATTGAGAAATTCCCTGTCATGGTGTGAATAACTTTCTTTTTTTTAATGTTTATTATTATTATTATTATTATCATTATTATTATTATTATTATTATTATTATTATTATTATTATTATTATTATTATTATTATTATCATTATTATGATTATTATTATTATTATTATTATTATTATTATTATTATTATTATTATTATTATTATTATTATTATTATAAACACTTTTAGTGTCATTGTTGTGCTGTTTATGATAATTATATTGATAATAGAGAATGGGTATTTTTTTAGTAATTGTACAGGGATATTGTACATTAGTAAATGCAATTTTATTAAGCTAAGCAAAACGTACTATAATTATTTTTTAATAAAACTGTAATTTAATGCATTGAAAATGTTACAAGCTTAAATATATATATATATATATATATATATATATATATATATATATATATATATATATATATATATATATATATATATATATATATATATATATATATATATATATATATGTATGTAATATGTATATATATATATATATATATATATATATATATATATATATATATATATATATTTATATATATATATATATATATATATATATATATATATATATATATATATATATATATATATATATATATATATATATATTTAATGAATAAAAGAATTAATATTTATAAACATGCCAATAAAGGAGAAAAAGAAATGACGTATATTGAAATGTACATGCACTACTAGAGCTCCTTTGATGAGATATTTTAGTGACTACATACACTACTCGTATTTACATCTTTGTATTAAGGCAGTGCCAAGTTTAAATAAAGAAATAGCTATTGACAGTGCCACAGTGCCACTGTATGTATATAGTTGCTATGTAATTCCATATTTACATATATATATATATATATATATATATATATATATATATATATATATATATATATATATATATATATATATATATATATATATATATATATATATATATATATATACTGTATATATATATATATATATATATATATATATATATATATATATATATATATATATATATATATATATATATATATTATATATATATATTAGCACTACTAACAGTGCTCTAGCTATAGAATATTACTCTACAATAATTTGGAACTCCCTTCTGGTACATGTGTTATGTCAATAAATTATTTATCTTCCCTGAAGAGATTTGTCTTCCAGGGTCTCCACTCGCTTCCACACTTTCCAGGATCTTATTTACTTATATGTTTATTCATATTTATTGCTTAAAGTTTTAAATCTCTGTTTTAATATCATAGCTGTGATCCCTATTGACCTACATAACTTCTTATAATTATAGGGAAATATATCCTTCATTTGTATGAAACATAATTTACTGCTTGTGAATATTTATAATAGTATGTTTAAGTCCTCTATTTCTTTATCGCGTCGTACTAAACATGTCTAAGGCCCGATTTCTTAAACAGTGTAAACCTAAAATACCATATTGTTAGTTAGCTAGACACATAAATGGATTTCTAAGGCCCGATTTCTTAAACAGTGTAAACCTAGGACACCATATTGTTAGTTAGCTAGACACGCACAAATGGATTTCATAAACGCATATGACGCGGTTCTGTGTATGGCTAGGATCCTACGTGGGATCCTAGCCATACACAGAACCGCGTCAGATGCCTCTATGAAATTCATTTGTGTGTGTCCAGCTAACTAACATTATGGTATCCTAGGTTTACACTGTTTAAGAAATTGGGCATTAGAAATCCATTTGTGTGTCTAGCTAACTAACAATATGGTATTCTAGGTTTACACTGTTTAAGAAATCGGGCCTAAGACTTCAGTGTACACAAAGTATGTCTGTACAGTGATTTGATTTATTTCCGTTTCTTCTCCTCTGACTGGGCCACCCATGATTAGACATTTCTTACGGCAAAAATAGGCTACCTAGATTTAATACGATAGTGTGTAGAATTCCCAACTGGAGAAATGACATGGTTGTTGAGTAGACTGTTCAAGCTTTATAGAAAATGTGATTTCCTTATCTTGGATTGTGTATATTGCAATCTGTCTATTAATTATGCTGAAAATGGTCAGAGGTGTTCCCCAAGGGGAGAAGCTTTGATTGGGCCTATATTCTCAACTATGAATTATTGTGAAAACTCTTAAACTTTAGTTAGGAATTGTGAATTGTGTAAGGCTCGGCTTAAATGAAGTCCCATTTACAGTGCCCTTAAGACCTGCAGGTGTAGTGCCAGTGTCCTTAAGACCTCCAGGTTTAGTGCCAGTTTAATGTACAATCTATCATACCACCTCAGGTACGAACGCAGTACCATCCCCAGATGCAACCTCACCAAAGCTGACTTGCACTGGGTTCCTAATATACTGTTAGGTGGACAGGGGCAATGAGAATTCAGAAACTTGCCCAAGTGTTTCTTCCTCGCCAGGGAATCGAACCCTGGGTTTCTCGCTGTGAGTTGAGCGTGTTTCCACTACACTACGAGGTTCCCAGTTTAATGTATTGACAGTCCTGTGGCACTCATTGACGATAGCACATTAAACCCTGTTACTTCTACCTGGACTGTCTTGCCATCATTAAGACATTAATTTGAATTATTACGAACAATATATTAATTTGCATTGAAAGTTAGATGAAACAAGCTTTTGTCTCTGGTCTGACGATGGATTGATGCCATTATTTTCCTTATTTCATATGAGCTTGAATCACAGAACATATTTGTATATCTCTGATTATCTGGAAAACATTGTTTTGGCTCAAATCAATATAGACAAGAAAAGTAAAGTGATTCATATTATATTATTATTGTTTGCTATGATTTGTAGTTGATGAGGAATAGGCTTATAAATTAAAACACATAATTATATTTTTCACTGCAAAGCAATTATGCCAATTTGGAAATGATGCAGACACAAATATCAACATATAACAGGCATCTGACACTTAGCCTAAGCAAGCACTACCCATAGTCACTAATGCTAGCAGATTAAATACACATAAAAGCACAAACTCAGATATCTTTCTCGTCAAGTAAATATTCTCCTCAGTGATTTTTAGTTATTGATTTTAGACTGGGTGGAAGAAAATGGCTTAGAAGCAAATATGATTTTCTAACAGGTATTTAAGTCTACCTTACCTTCACCTATACTGAAACATTGCCTAGGCCATTCTTTTCTACCACATAAAAATCACTGATATCAGATGTTCACTTGATTGGAATCTGTATCATGCCACATTATAGTATGCAGATGAACTTTGGATCTCATTTTGCACATCAGTTGTTCTTTGCTATGGAAACTGAATAGTTATACATATTTTCAGTCCACTTTTTCATGAACTAGTTTCAAAATGTATTAGTTTACTCTGATTGTCATTTCATGGCATGCTGTAGAATTGGGATGAAGACTTTTTGACATTCTTTAAAACGCACCTTAGATTGGCACCTTGGCAATTTTATATATCAATGTTTTTGTGTTGCTTCCTCAGTGCCAGTTAGTACCCTCAGGCTAATAATTATTTCTAAATGTGCTGCTGAGACATGTATTATGAGTGACTTCAGTGTTGTTGAATGTATACAAATAAATATCATAATTATTAGATACATATGGCTTTGAAGGAGTCAATACATTCAGTACACAATTTTGTTTTACAAGTTTCTTGAATGGTGTGGAAAATTGCTTTCAAAATAAAACACTGACAGATATCCAGGTATAAGAACATAATTTTACTGTGAAGAGTTTTGTATTCAGTCAATACGTGTACTAGATGTGACTTTCCAAGGAATACCCTCTATAACAACATTTTCCAGTGTAGAAGAGACTTGTCCAAGATTTAAATGAACTTGCAATTAGCCTCGTTAAGTAAGTGTCAACAGTAAGTTCAGATATAACTAGTGGTGAAGATTTTCAGGGTATGCAGACAGAATTTCTTGGAACAGTTTCTAGCTTTCTGGGTGTGTATATTGAATACAATATGTATATTGCAATGTATATACTAAAGTGTAATGTACATATCATCTAATGATTACAAATATATATGTAGTACACTGTGGGTAGCCCATGCAACACAGAGAGGGACACACAGTAATAAAGCAAATTTTCTGAGTATTTTTTTTTATGTAACCAGAATCACATTTGTACATATTTTGATAGAGTTCTGAGGGTGGATCATTCAGTTAAACAAAATCCACATTTGCACAATTTAGATCTATTGACATCTGAGGTAGGAATGTAAGGTGCTACAGAACCACACTTGTACACATTAGGATTAATATCTGCGGAAGGACCGTTGGGTTTAACAGAACCTCATTTGTACAAAATCGGGAGTAACTGGAGAGGAATAGTTACTTAAGATGAATGCATATGTTCAAATAAGGATTAGTCATTTAGGATTAACTGATGAGGATGGATTAAGTTACATGGATGCATATTTATGCAAATCAAGATTAACTTTTGAGGATAGATTATTCTGTACAGAATCACCTATAGGCCTACTCAAATTAGGATTACTTATTGAGAAGCCCATTTGATCTAGTAATAATAACCACTGATATTTGTTTACTAATGACTACTTGCTTTATTAGATCGTTGGGACCGTTGTAACTCCGTGGTTAGAGCACTCAGCTCAGGAAGGGACATACCAATCTGGGCGTTAGGAAGGGCATCCAGCCATAAATCTTTAGTTCCAAGCTGTATCCATTCCCATTCAGAAGATTAATAGTAAGTCTAGGAAAACTTATTTTTTATTATTATTAATTTTTGGTGATATCTGTGGACTTCGCTTGTTTATTTTTTTGTTTGTTTGTGATCTTCATGTGGTTCCAGTCGATTAAGTTGCTATCCCTATTTTTAATTATGGGGGGACAAGGGGGGGAGAAGTTTAATTTTTTTTTATTTTTTATGATTGGATCTTTTTTAAGGTAGCGTCTCTGACGACCTAAGCGAAGTTGTGTACTGTATCTTTCTGAATGCAATTTTATCTTGTATTCAATTGACAATCTATGTTATATGAAAGGAACATGCTTGTACTCCTGATTTAAAATATGTCCCCTTGTTAGCTACTTTCTTTAGGAAACTGTATCACAGTATAATTGCCATTTGATTTATATCAGCCATATTTGACAAACTTCATCTCCAAGGAGCTAAGAGGAGTGATTTTTTTTTTATGATTGTGACGCCATGACGGGTCAAATAAAAAAAAAAATAAAACAGCCGTCATCAGGCCTGGGCACGAAGAATACATAAAGTAAAGAGAAACAGAGATGGAGAGTGTAATGACTTGTCAGATATGAAGGGATAGTAAAAGATGTGTATTGGGAGTTAGGTTTGGTTAGTTTTAATAGCCTCTGTTGAATGTGCTTGCAATTGGAGAATTATGTCATCAGTTGAGAACAGTATGTCTGAGCAGCCCTCCCATAGAAATTACCAATGATTTGCTTCTGAATTCCGAAATTTGCATTAACGAATCTTAGAATATCCCAATATTCTGATAATAAATAATGGAAATTTGAAAATGATCTAATGATAGACATGCAAATATAAGATTAACTAAATCCTTAAAACATCTTCTAAAGGGCCAGAGTTGTTGTTCGAGCTTTGATTATTAGAAACTTCTTTATGTGAAAGGTTTAGAGATGTTCAGAGGTTTTTTATTTTTTTATTATTTTTTCTGAGTGAACTGATTTCCTATTAATGCTTCTTATTTTACTATCATAGTTTTTTTTTTTTTAAATAAGTTAGAAGGAGGATACTATATTTACGAGGCATAACGTCGTTATGTTTTGTACGACAGTCTGATTCCCCCCCGAGGAAGGGGGTAAGATTACTTCCTCCGTGTTTCCCTGCGTGTCGTAAATGTAGACTAAATGGGGCGGAGCGAGGGGGCTGGGAATCCCCTCCTTGTATTTAATTCCCACAAAAAGTCAAAGTATTGTCTTTGACTCAGCCACCCTCCTTATAAGGGGGAATATGGCTTTGGTATATGGATGGATGGACGACAGTCTGATAAATATATATTTAATTTTTTTTTCTTGTTGTATATGGTCGCTGCCTTATGGCGTCCTGCGATATTTGAGGTAATGTAAATCATATAGTGCAGGATATGCAGTCACGAGATGAATCAAAGAGAGATTACGAATCAAAAGGAATATGATTCAATAAATAGTTGCGTTTCAGTAGAATTCCAAACTAGAATGATTGCCTTATCTAGAGAGTTTAAGGCCTAAAAAAAGTCTGCATTCGCATGAAAGCTTAATTGTAAGTTTGTTTGCATTCATTTTTAGCTTAATTGTAAGTTTGTTTGCATACACATAAAACTTAATTTGAATTTTGCATTCACATAAAGTTTAATGTAAGTTTGTTTGCATTCACATAAAGCTTAATATAAGAGTGTTTGCATTCACATAAAGCTTAATTGGAATTTTGTTTGCATTCATATAAAGCTTAATTGTAAGTTTGTTTGCATTCATTTTTAGCTTAATTGTAAATTTGTTTGCATTCACATAAAGCTTAATTGGAATTTTGTTTGCATTCACATAAAGCTTAATTGGAATTTTGTTTGCATTCATATAAAGATTAATTATAAGTTTGTTTGCATTAATTTTTATCTTAATTGTAAATTTGTTTGCATTCACATAAAGCTTAATTGGAATTTTGTTTGCATTCACATAAAGCTTAATTGGAATTTTGTTTGCATTCATATAAAGCTTAATTGTAAGTTTGTTTGCATTCATTTTTAGCTTAATTGTAAGTTTGTTTTGCATACACATAAAACTTAATTGTAAGTTTGTTTGCATCCATTTTTAGCTTAATTGTACGATTGTTTGCATTCCCTTAATGCTCTAATGTAATTGTTAGAATCCTCGACAATTGTAAAAAGAAAAGATTGTATGTATATAGTAAAGGTTTACGCAAAGTATGCAGTTAGGAAAAAGAGATATGCATATAAGATATATTTATGTGTAAATGCATTGCATTTAGGAAAGATTTTTGTATGAATTGTATTCGTTCTGGAAAGATTTACGTATACATGGATTGCATTTAGGAAGATTTTCGTATGAATTGTATTCGTTCTGGAAAGATTTACGTATATATGGATTGCATTTAGGATAGATTTTCGTATGGATTGTGTTCGTTCTGGAAAAATTTACGTTATATGGATTGCATATACGAAAGATTTATGTATGAATTGTGTTCATTCTGGAAAGATTTACGTATAAGTGGATTGCATTTAGGATAGATTTACGTATGAATTGTATTCGTTCTGGAAAGATTTATGTATAAATAGTATGCACTGAGGAAGGATTTGCGTATATTATGATTGTATTCAGGGAAGATCTGCGTATAAATGGATTGCATTCAGGAAAAGTTTACGTATAAATTGTATGCATTCCGGAAAGATCTGCTGTTAAATTGATTTCATTCAGTAAAGATTTGTTTATAAATTGATTGCATTCAGGAGAGATTTGCGTATTAATTGTATACATTCAGGAAAGATCTGCGTATAAACTGATTGCATTCAGGAAAGATCTGCGTATAAGTTAATTGCATTCAGGAAAGATCTGCGTATAAATTGATTGCTTTCAGGAAAGATTTGGGTATACTGTGACTGCATTCAGGAAAGATTTGCGTATAAATTCTATGCATTTAGGAGAGATTTACAGATAAATTGTATGCATTCAGGAGAGATTATCGTATATATTTTTTGCATTCAGGAAAGATTTGCGTATAAATTGTATGCATTTAGGAAAGATTTATGGATAAATTGTATGCATTCAGGAGAGATTATCGTATAAATTGTATGCATTCAGGAAAGATTTGCGTATAAATTCTATGCATTTAGGAAAGATTTACATATAAATTGTCTGCATTCAGGAGAGATTATCGTAGAAATTGTATGCATTCAGGAAAGTTTTACTGATAAATTGTATGCATTCAGGAGAGATTTACTGATAAATTGTATGCATTCAGGAGAGATTATCGTAGAAATTGTATGCATTCAGGAAAGTTTTGCTGATAAATTGTATGCATTCCGGAGAGATTATCGTAGAAATTGTATTCATTCAGGAAAGTTTTACTGATAAATTGTATGCATTCAGGAGAGATTATCGTAGAAATTGTATGCATTCAGGAAAGTTTTACTGATAAATTGTATGCATTCAGGAGAGATTATCGTAGAAATTGTATGCATTCAGGAAAGTTTTACTGATAAATAGTATGCATTCAGGAGAGATTTTCGTAAAAATTGCATTCAAGAAAAGTTGTCAAGAGGAGTTTCTTTGCATGGTTAAAAAAAAAAGAAAAAAGAGTATAGAGTAGGTATGCATTTGATTTACCAAAGGAAAAAAAAATATAATTTGCTTTATTGAATGTGTTTTCCTTGCATGAAGTCATTGGAAACTGTAACATGGGTGCAAAATTTCATATAAAAAAAAAAACTGGTGCAGTAAAAAACATTTACAATTCTATGTAGCTAACATACACATGAATTTCATTAATACATACACATTGTAAAAGATGCACAGGTTGGATAACAAATGCTGAATTTGGCATACAGATGTTCAAATTCATAATCTTTGTTATCTGGAGCTGTGTTTAGGTCTGATTTCACACCAAGTCTGTCTTATTTATTAATTAGGACTGTCCTTTATCTAGCCATATTGATTTAGCAGTCTTTTGTCTTTAGCTGTCTATGTAGTCATACTAAAGGCTTAGCATTTCATAGAGCTGATATTTAGTCATAAAAGTTCGATTATGTCTTTAGATCCAATATTAAGGAAGAATGTGTATGATAAGTTTGCAGTTATGGTAAATTCGTAATCATTGTAACTCTTCATACGGTTGCAGTTATGGTAAACTCGTGATCATTATAACTTGTCATACGTGTGCATATATGGGAAACTCGTAATAATTATTACTCGTGATAAGTTTGCAATTATGGTAAACTCGTAATACTTATAACTCGTCATAAGTTTGCAGTTATGGACAACTCGTTATCATTGTAACTCTTCATAAGGTTGCAGTTATGGTAAACTCGTAATAGTTATAACTCGTCATATGTGTACATATATGGGAGACTCGTAATAATATAACTCGTCATAAGTTTGCAATTATGGTAAACTCGTAATTATTATAACTCGTCCTAATTTTGTAGTTATGGTAAACTCGTAATCATTGTAACTCTTCATTAGTATGCAATTATGGTAAACTCGTAATAATTATAACTCGTCATGTGTGAATATATGGGAGACTCGTAATAATATAACTCGTCATAAGTTTGCAGTAATGGTAAACCCTTAATCATTATAACTCGTCCTAATTTTGGAGTTATGGTAAACTCGTAATCATTATAACTCGTCACAAGTTTGCAGTTATGGTAAACTCTTAAGCATTTAACTGGTTATTACTCTTCAAGGTGTGAAATCAACCTTATATATACTAATACACCTGCACCAGCTTAACAAGGATTTAATTCCTTAAATAATAACCATGACAACTGATTCACTACACAGATGCATATCTAGTTAACAAATGCAAATTAGGCAGGTAACAGCTGTAATTATACATTTTTTTTGCAAACCATTAGCATTTATATAATTATATAATTCATATAGATTCATATAATTATATAATTATGTAATTACTCCATCAAACTATTTGTCTAATATATAAGTGTATGAAAGATCATTGTTTTAATGATGTTTATGAGCTTCAAATTGCTAATTAATTATATTTATGCAATTTGAAAATTCCATTGAAAATTATATATATTTTTTTAATATTAGATTTTATATGTAGTTATATATGTCAGATACATTCAGATAATATCTGGAAAAAAATTATATTTTGGAAATGTAGGTTTTCAGAGTATATTAAACTAATTTCTAGAGTTATTATAATAATTTAGTAGGTTAATTAATGGAGTTTATAGTTAATTCCATCTTACAAATGGTGTTTTTTTTTTAAGTTGTGGAATGTGTCTTTACTTAATTTTAAACGAATTTAATTGTTAATAATTTTGAACTGCCTTTGTTTATGTGTCATGTACAGTTGCTCCAAAAAAAACAATGAGTGATCTTCATACTTTATATCTAGACAAATTTAACACTCATTTGCAACCCTCAGAGGGGGGGATGTATAAAAGGGTCTTACCAAAAGTGGGGATTCGATGGTACTTATAGGTCTTGAATTTTTATCCAGAGTTGATTCTGTATTCTATTCTTGATATTTTAACTGTTATTTTCATCTGTATTAAACTTTTTTTTTAACATGTATTAGATATTCTTTTTTGTGATTTTCAAATGTATTAGACATTCTTTTTTTTGCTATTTTCACATTTATTAGACATTGTTTTTCGTTGTTTTCACATGTATTTGACTCTCTTTTTTATTATCACATGCATTAGACGCACTTTTTCTCTTTTTACAATATTAGACTTTTTTTTGTCTGTATTAGACATTCTTTTTTGTTATTTTCACATGTATTAGACGCATTCGTTCTTTTATATTTACAATATTAGACATTTATTTTTATTTTCATCTGCATTAGACATTTTTTTTTTGTTATTTTCACATGTATTAGACGGACTCTTTCTCTTATATTTACAGTATTAGACACTTTTATGTTACTTTTCATCTGTATTAGACGCAATCCCTTTTTTTCTCTTTTACTGTAATAAAAACTCTCTTTTTGTTACTTTAGCTGTATTAAAAAGACTATTTTTTTATATTTTACTGTATTAGACAGTCTTCTTATTTTTAGCTGATTTAGACAGCCTTCTTTGTTGTAAGTTATCATACTCGTATTAAGCACCCTCATTGATACATTTAACTGTGTTAGACACACACTTCTTGCCTCTGTTTAATTATATTAGACGCACTCTTTTCTCCTCTTTTAACTGTTAGACACAATTTTCTGTTACTTTTAGCTGTTTTAGACACTTTTTTTTATTCTATTAGACACACTTTTCTATCTTAATTTTAGTTTTATTAGAGACACATTGCTTTTATTTTTTTTACTGTATAAATCACTTTTTTTTTCCATTTTTGACTAACAACACGTTCTCTTTTTTCCATTACACCCTGGCTACATTTTCAGATTTTGTTTTCGGAATAGCGTTTTGTATTGCTAATTGTTATATATTCGTCTTCAATCACCGTTGTGTAACTAAAAACACATTTTTTAATTAATTTATTTTGTGAAGTTAGAAGTTATTATTTTAGAATGATCTCTCCTGTACTGTAAAACTTTTTCACTTCACCAGAATGACATCTAATATATTTATATATTTTTTTAATTGAATGACGATTTACATTAATATTGTATTTTTTTAATATATATATATATATATATATATATATATATATATATATATATATATATATATATATATATATATATATATATATATATATATATATATATATATATATATATATAAAATTTTATACCCCCTTTTGTATTTGATTCTATACTAATGTAAATTTCTTTTTCTTGTGTATATATTTTTTGAATGAAAAATTGACTGATTTTAAATTTGCTCTCTTTACGGTATAAAATTGCTAACACATTGTTTAGATGCAGTGACACACTGATTAGATTGAGTGCTATACATTGTAATTAGATTTAGTGCCACACACACTGATTAGACTGAGTGCCATACATTGTGATTAGATTGAGTGCCACGCGAACCTCTTACTTTTTTTTTTTATTACTGTTATGCTTGCTTGTACTGCATAAGCTATTTTCTCTTTCTGGCTTTGACTTTTTACTAAAAATTATATATTTTTTTCTTTTCTTCTGAATATAATTATATCTGTTTTCTTTCAATATATATATTTTTTTAATTAATATGACTTTTAATTTCTATTCCATATCGCCACAAACATTTTCTTTTTCTTATTCGGTTGATTTTTTTTTTCAATTATAGATGCTTCATGTCACTGATATTTTTATTTTCCATGTATCAAATCACCATTATCAACATTATTATTACAATTGAGAATTAGTTTAGGAAGTTTTCCTGAGAGATTAACTCAATGGAGACCCACCAACTCACGTCTTTTTATTTTATTTTTTATTTTTTTTTTATTTTGGTACTAATTTGTTGACTCAATTCTTGACACAATTTTCTCGATTTATAATTAATGAAACAATATGATCACATTATATTCTGACCACATTAGCTTCAGGATTCAGTGAGATTTAGATTGTTATACTAAAGAACTTAAAATTGTTAATTTCAGCATTCACTCTGCGACTAAGGCCCGAATTCTTAAACAGTGTAAACCTAGGATGCCATATTGTTAGTTAGCTAGACACACACAAATGGATTTCATAAACGCATCCGACGCGGTTTTGTGTATGGCTAGGATCCCGTACGGTATTCTAGGCCCGATTTCTTAAACAGTGTAAACTTAGGATACCATATTGTTAATTAGCTAGACACACACAAATGGATTTCATAAAGGCATCTGACGCGGTTCTGTGTATGGCTAGGATCCCTACGGGATCCTAGCCATACACAGAACAACGTCAGATGCGTTTATGAAATCCATTTGTCTGTCTAGCTAATTAACAATATGGTATCCTAGGTTTACACTGTTTAAGAAATCGGGCCTAGAATACCGTACGGGATCCTAGCCATACACAGAACCGCGTCAGATGCGTTTATGAAATCCATTTGTGTGTGTCTAGCTAACTAACAATATGGTATCCTAGGCTTACACTGTTTAAGAGACTGGACCTAAGACTAATAAACTAAAGACCTTTATGACCTTTTTTGTATACAATTTTAATGTTTTTAGTGATAAAGATAATAGTTTTTTTTTTTAATACTTGCGCTTCTTTTTTTCATTTCTAATTTCATTAGGATATTGAATCTTACTCCTTTCATTTTATGCTCTCTCTGTACACACACACACACACACACACACACACACACACACACACACACACACACACACACACACACACACGCACGCACGCACGCACGCACGCACGCACGCACGCACGCACGCACACACACACACACACACACACACACACACACACACACACACACACACAGACGCAAAATTTCATTCACATAGATAGTTCTTATCGATTTCATTTCTAATATTTGTCGTGGCAAATAATTTTTAAATATTTTTTGTTAATATAAAAATATTACAAAATTTAAATCTACGTAATGTTAAATATTAACCAATTGGTATTTATGCACACACACAAACACACACGCAAACGCTCATATATGGTACAATTATGTTTTAAATGTATACTTTACAAAGTACTGAAAAAAAAAATCATTGATTTAAACTACAGTGCCTTAAGCAACACTAATCTCTCTTTTGCCATCTCAGTGTGCAAAAATAATATTGATACATCTATTATAATTTTTGTTGTATGTATTTACTTTTTTGTATGTTATCTCTCTACGGTATGGCCACACTGAACGCGCTTAACTTGGAGGATGCAGGGTAGCGAGTTGGCTATCGGGCCTCAACCAGTATGGCCACTCGCATTAGGTAACATGAGTTCACTTTTGACGCTGACCTGCTAGGCAACGCACCATCCCCTTCCTTCCAAGGAAATCGCATTCAGTGTGGCCGTACCCTATATCTTTATTTTTTTGTAAAAATGAAATGTTGCTCTCAAAACGAACAGAAATACTACTTTGTATATGTGCATTATGGATAACCTTAAAGAAACAATAAAATGTTTTAGAATTTCTAATCGTTTCAAGGAAAATCGTTTCTGACATTTTTGTGAAAAATTATAACACTGATTAATAAATACTATGAAAATTCTGGTTAACTTCTAGGAATTTCGAAGCAATGCAGACTCACATTGAAAACCACACTTAAGTATGGAATGAATATTATAATTATTCAAATAATCGCCATAGGGACACTTTTTATGATATTATTATGACTAACTTAAACCGTATTTGAGTGACTTTAGGGAATTCTTCCAGTGAACTGTTAGGACCACATGGAAATAGTTATTTTGGGGGAAAAATGAGTGAATTTGGAAAATTAAGGTTATGTAAGGAATAATACACCGTAAAACATAAATAATAACACTTTAGAGCATATTGAACTAGAATAAGAAGGCATAAAATCACACTTATAATAGCGAAATTAGAGAAGTGGTTTATGGTACCAGGAATAAGTGAACTAGGAAGAGTACAATACTGGGGACAGTACATTATAAGTGATATTAGAGAAGTGGTTTTGGTAACAGAGAGAAGTGAACTGGAAAAAGTACATTACTTGGGGAGAGTACTTTAGGCATTCTGGGGACAGTACAATACTGGGGACAGTACATTATAAGTGATATTAGAGAAGTGTTTTACTTGTACCAGAGAGAAGTGAACTAGGGAAAGTACATTACTTGGGGAAAATTCATTAGGCCTACTGGGGACAGTACAATACTGGGGACAGTACATTAAAAGTGATATTAGAGAAGTAGTGTTTGGTACCAGAGAGAAGTTAACTAGGGAAAGTACATTACTTGGGGAAAATACATTAGGCCTACTGGGGACAGTACATTAAAAGTGATTTAAGAGATGTGGATCTTGGCACTAGATATAAGTGACCTGGGGAAAGTACATTAGACCTACTGGGGACAGTGCATTTAAAGTGATTTAAGAGAAGTGGTTTTTGACACCAGATATAAGTGACCTGGGGAAAGTACATTACTAGGAACAGTACACTAAAATAAGGAATAAATCTAGTGTGCCACTTTTACTTTTAGTCGAAATAATCAATGCCATTTTCAGCTTCGAGAGGGCCTTCCACTTCTCTATAATCCATCTCTAGGGCAGCCAGGTCCTCACGGGCTTCAGCAAATTCTCCTGTCCATTTTTTTTTTTTTTTTTGGTGGGGGATTTTCGTTTTTTTTTCGTATAGAGTTGAGGCAAAGGTGGAAGAAGTTGGAGGTAAACGGGGATGATTTATGGGTTGAGGGGAATAAGAAAGGGTGGATTTAGGCAAGGTAAAGAATTTAGAGGTGATTTTAATACGAGAGAAAAGAGTTAGAAAGAAGAATTGATATTTTGATATATTTGGCAGGAAGGGAGGGAGTCGATTTGCACAACATAGTCGAGGAAAGGTGGGGGGATATAAAGGGAAAAAGGGGAGGGTTAAATATGGAGGAAATAAAAAAATGGAGGGGATTTTGGTAGTGGAAGACAATAGAGATAGTGTAGAAGAGATAGAGAAGGAGATTTTATTTATTTTTAGGGATTTATATGAAACAAGTGGATGAAATTGAGAGAAGTTGGATATGGTGATTGGGTGAGTATAGAGAAATATTTAATATATATATATATATATATATATATATATATATATATATATATATATATATATATATATATAGATAGATAGATAGATAGATAGATAAAGAGAGAGATAGATAGAGAGAGAGAGAGAGAGAGAGAGAGAGAGAGAGAGAGAGAGAGAGAGAGAGAGAGAGAGAGAGAGAGAGAGAGAGAGAGAGAGAGAGAGAGAGAAATATGACACATGAAGAAATGGTAATTTGTGAAAACAAAAATGTCGAAATGTTCAAAAACGAATATGGTAAAATGTAAAACAGGAAAAGTGGTAAATTATGGAAAGGAATAAGTGGCCATATGTGGAAGAGGAGAAGTGGAAATATGTGGAAAAGGAAGTTTGTTGCAGGAAGTATCCAAGACGTATAGAGGAAAGGTTAAAGGAAGAACAAGACAGTATTATTAGGTTAGATTAGGTTAGGTTAGGTTAGAAACAAACAAGATATAAAAAACTTGAAAAATACATGTTATTGATAGATAGAAGAAGGATATTTCGTATGCATATTTAAAGAAAATTAAATTAAGAAAGAAAATTAAGTAAACTGGCAGGAGTGATCGGTGCACTGACAGATGTCCATATTATTTTTTTAGTTAGAAAAAAAAGCTTTATAATTAATGTATATTTTTTTTTAATTTTTAATAGTTAGTCCAAAACTTTTTGACATGGAGAGCTTTGCACTCCTGCAGCTGACTGGATCGCAAAATTTATCACGTGTAGGATGTCGCTTTTGAAAATTAATCAGTCATATGCCTGATTAAGCCATTGAATATCAGTGATTTTAGTAGGAGGTACATTAGGGTCGGGTATTTTTTGGCGCCTCCGTTTTGGCGCGGCCCTTTTGGCACCGTCAATGGCGCCTATACATAATAAAAAAAAACATGTTAATTAACAATAACCTAACCTAGATTTACCTAACTTAAACTAATCTAGCCTAGACAAAACTGCTTAGTGCCAGAAGTGCAACGCCAAAGCAGTTTAGCGCCAAAAAAAGGGGCTCCAAAAGGGCGAAAAAAAAAAACATTCCGAGTACAGTATATTGCTTTTAGTTTTAAGACAAGTAGCGTGATGGAGTATTCGTAAACTATTGACTCTCTCTTCTTTTTCTATGCCTATATCAACACCGAATATTCTTGGCTTATTCGTTACACATGTCTTGCTTTCCCTTCACATCTGACAAGTCACAATACTCCCCATCTCTAGGCCCGATGAGGGCAGTTTAATTAATTTTTTTTTTTTGCCTGTCCTGGAGTCACAATCATAAATAAAAGAAAAAATGACATAAATATACATTTATTTAACCAATCAGGATATCAGCGAGAAGGTCGAATTTTTTTATATGAGAAGACATGTTATGACGTCAACTTACTATCCCTTCCCATCTGATATGTCACAACACTCCCCATCTCAGTTTCTCTTTTCTCGCTTTCTCGGTGCACGCGTCTGGTGAGTGTCACACTTGAATAAAAATCTGCTTCTTGGTGTTGGACTAACTATTATATATTTATCTTTTATGTGATTTTATATTATTTTATTATTTTATTTTATTTTATTTTATTTTAATTCATGTTATTTTATATATATATATGTATTTTTTATTTTATTTTTTTAATTATTATTTTTTATTCTATCTCTTCTTCAGTGACTCCTTCTACCTCCTTGTAATCTAATTCAAGGGCGTCTGTGTCTTCTCGGGCTTCTGCAAATTCCCCTGTGATGAGGATGTGTTTTTAGAAGGAAAGGTGTAGGAACAGGCAAGGAGTAGATAGATAGATAGATAGATAGATAGATAGAGAGAAAGAGATAGATAGATAGATAGATAGATAGAGAGATAGATAGAGAGAGAGAAAGAGATAAATAGATAGATAGATAGATAGATAGATAGATAGATAGATAGATAGATAGATAGAGATAAAGAGAGAGGGATAGATAGATAGATATATAGATAGATAGATAGATAGATAGATAGATAGATAGATAGATAGATAGAGAGAGAGAGAGAGAGAGAGAGAGAGAGAGAGAGAGAGAGAGAGAGAGAGAATTTTTTTTCACAGTGTCATGTTTAAGAGAATGATGAATTATCGATGTATATACATTGGAAAACGAGAGGTAAGATGTGTATATGTAAAGTGTAAGAGGAGATAGAAAAAGAGAAAGAATGTGGAAAGAATGGGAAGGAAGAGGAATGGGGAAAGAAACAGAGATTTATTAAAGTAATTGGAAAGAGCGAAGATTAATAAAAAAAAAAATGAAGGAAAAGTTGGGTGAAATTTTGTTGGTATTGGATTAATGTTGAATCAAAGAGTAATGAAAAGAATATAAGAAAAAGACAATAAGAGTTGGATAATGGAATTAAATTTATCAGAAAAAGGAAAGGAATAGGTTGGATAATTGGGGAACAAAGAAAAAACAAAGAAAAATGCACACACACGAAGAGAAAAAAAATTCTATTTACAATTCTGTTTAATTTGATAATGCAGACATTACTTTTTTATATAGGCCTATGTCTGCTTATTAGCCTATTAAGATGGAGATACAGATAGTTAGAACCTGTATTGTAATGAATTAAGTTGATTTAAATACTAGATTTAACTATAATATTTAATTATCTATGTGTGCTTCTACAGTTGGTGTAGTTATAATAGTTATTATATTTCAGTAAAAAAAAAAAATTCTTATTCCTACGTGATTATTAACCTAAATATATATTTATATATTTATATTTTTGCTTATGTATGGTTATGCTACTTCAGGAAGGTTTGATATTTCTAACTTCGTGTAAAAAATAAACTACTCTTATGGTATTTTACAATAGTATTATCGCTGAAGCATTTCCATGTGGAGCAAAGCGACGTAATTAAGTATTGAGCCACTTAATGTTTACTGAAGACTTAAATAGTGTCAAGTTTTTATATAATTACTCTATACAATTGTCTCATAAATCAACATTCAAGTCAGTTAATTCAGGAAAAAATATATATTTTAGATAAACTAAAATACTTTAAAGATACTGTTTAAAATACACAGATCCTTAACTAGAGACTTATATTTGAAATTTCATTTATATATCATCATATGATCCTGGTGTTTACTTCTGAAATATAAAAATTTATTGAGAGTGATAGTCAAACCAGTTCTTGTTTGCTTAGAAGCTCCTCCTACAATATTCCTTGCCCACGCTACTTGCTGCACCCACTGGCTATCTTCAATGGTGGTCTTTTATGTTAATGGTGAATGGAGATATATTGGCATATTGTAGGAGATGTTTTTACGTCAAACAAGAACTGATTTTACGTCAGACAAGAACTGATTTAATGATAATTTTCTCATTTTACCAAGAGAGCCAAATAAGGGCTAACGTGGCATCTGAAAAACCGTGAAAAATATCTACCATTTTGCCTATCAATACTAGAGTCTTAGACTAGTAATTAATTACATATGTATTTATACATAATTTTAACTGCCGTTTTAAGAAATTCAACTCTCCTTCAAGCATAATTAATAAAGAAATGGGTTGGTACAGAAAAAATAGTAAAAAAAAAAAAGGGAGATAAATGCCCCCAAAGCTGCTGCTCTGGGAGCAGTTTTATCCTGATAGTGTCATTCTCTTCCTTGGCTCTCTGGTTAAACTATCGATACAAACCCTTGACAGTATAATCTGTGATACCCACCTTCTTCCATGCCTTCTCCGACGTACCAATGGACGAATGCCCTCTTGGAGTACATTAGGTCAAACTTATGGTCAAGACGTTCCCAGGCCACTCTGATGGCTGTGGTATTGGACAAGGCGCACACAGCCCTGTCAACTTTGGCCAGGTCAGCCCCAGGCACTACCGTTGGAGGCTGGTAATTGATGCCAACCTAGTCAAGGGAAAGAATAATTTGATGAATCAAATTGGTCAGGTTATTATTGTTATTGTTTTCGTTGTTATTACTCCTCTTACGCCCTGTTATTGACAATGACGTGTCAATGAAACAGGATTTTAGAGTGAAATGGTTTGTGATTTTGAGCATATTACGCGTTTTACGCCATGTTATTGACAGTGATGTGCAGATGAATAATAAATCCGAGTGGTATTTAGCAGTAAATGAATTTACAGTTGAGAATAGGGGACATTGAAACGCTAGTCTGAAATTCTGCTGGCATCAAATATAGATTTTTCTGTGGGTATCGTGAAATATCAACCCTTATAAAAATGATATTAGTGGTCCGTGATATTGTAATTAATGGTTAATTGATGCGGTCTTAGAATAGACTATCTAATTAGTTTCGCAAATTCTTAGCTGTTTTGAATCCGCGTTTAATTATATAAAAGAATAAGAGGTCCTAACCTTGAACCCAGTGGGACACCAGTCGACGAAAGCGATGCTTTTCTTCGTCCTTGCTTCGGCAATAGCTGCATTCACGTCTTTAGGTACGACATCACCGCGGAATAATAAACAGCATGCCATGTATTTACCTTGGGATGGGTCGCATTTTACCTGGAAAGATATTATTATTTAGTATTGTGCTCTTAGGCCCCATTTCTTAAAGAGTGTAAACCAAGGATACCATATTGTTAGATAGCTAGACACACAAATGGATTTCATAAACGCATCTGACGCGGTTCTGTGTATGGCTAGGATCACATACGGGATCCTAGGCCCGATTTCTTATACAGTGTAAACCTAGGATACCATATTGTTAGTTAGCCAGACACACACAATTGGATTTCATAAATGCATCTGACGCGGTTCTGTGTATGGCTAGGATCCCGAACGGGATCCTAGCCATACACAGAACCGCGTCAGATGCGTTTATGGAATCCATTTTTGTGTGTCTGGCTAACTAACAATATGGTATCCTAGGTTTACACTGTTTAAGAAATCGGGCCTTAGTCTCAAGGATCTGGGTATGATTCTGTAGTGGACTGAAAGACAAAGAACAATTTTCTCTCTCTCTCTCTCTCTCTCTCTCTCTCTCTCTCTCTCTCTCTCTCTCTCTCTCTCTCTCTCTCTCTCTCTCTCTCTCTCTCTCTCTCTCTCTCTCTCTCTCTCTCTCTCTCTCTCTCTCTCTCTAACTATTATATTTTAAATGTTTTTGTTCTCACCATTTGATGGGAAGGCTCGAAACACTTGGCAGTAATGGCACTGACGTTGAAATTGTCGTGTTGGGCTCTGTCAGCTGATACAACAGGGGCATATGTGGCCTGCAAATAGATAAAAGAAGAAGCATATATAGGCATACAAAACAAATGACTAAGTATATATTATATATGTACAGTATTGTATATATAACAGCATACATGTAGAATATTAAACAGCTACAAAGGAAGTATGGCTTCCTATGTTCCGGTTTTACGTCACGGACTCCCTTTTCTGCTAAGGGCTAGGACTGTTGCCTTTTTGCGAAAGACTTGTTTTGGCAGATGTAATCGTTACCCTGAGTGCATGCACTTGCTAACCTCAGACCGTGACGGGGTGCGAACCCTCGACCAGACGCCTCAAAGTCGTGGACGCTACCGCTTGAGCCACGGTGTTAGTGCAATAATGTTCAGAATTTTAATGAGTTATTGTCATCCTGATCCACATCTCAATTTAACATTAGCAGTACTATCACAATAAGTTATTGATTGTAAATTTGATATATCCACAGTATATGCTACTAGTATAAGGAGAGACGTTTATGAGGAATTATGACCTAAGAAAGGATTGTAAATAAGCGATATAGGCCTAGCAGGATTTACAAGAATGGCAGTAGTTTGGGTAATATAGGCCTAACAGGATTTACAAGAATGGCAGTAGTTTGGGTAATATAGGCCTAACAGGATATACCAGAATGGCAGTACAGTTTGGGTAATATAGGCCTAGCAGGATATACAAGAATGGCAGTACAGTTTGCGAACCTAGCCGAAGTATGTATATGATCTCTCCATTTTATCCCTTGTTTTCTGTATTTGCTATTGTTCAGTGATCGGTTTTACGTCACGGACTCACTTTTCTACCAAGGACTAAGATGGTGCCTTCATACGAAGGACTTTGGGTTTGGCAGATGTGATCATTACCCTGAGTGCACTACTTTGCTAACCCTCGATCTGACGCCTCAGAATCGCGGGCGCAACCGCTTTGCCAGATTAGTATTGCTAATTTAAGTCTCTTTTGTTAATTATTCATACCTGATACACACAGCGGATGGATAGTCCAACACGGAACAAAGTCACTGGGAAGACAGGGACTTTTCTTATCCTGCCTATCCTGTAGTCATTTCTCTGTTGTCTTGCGGCAAGAAAGCATTTTAGAGTGTAGAAATTTTTTGTCTCTTTGGTAATTGTAATTTTACTCGTTTCTTCAATCTCTCTCTCTCTCTCTCTCTCTCTCTCTCTCTCTTCTCTCTCTCTCCTCTCTCTCTCTCTCTCTCTCAGAATTTTATAATGCCTAAGAATACCCCCTTCATGTATATCGTAAAATTCTACTGTATGGGGTGGAGCTAGGGGACTGGGAGTCCATTCTTTACTTTTTCTTCCACAGAAAATCTAGGTTTGCTTTGACTCGGCCACCCCTCTATAAGGGGAATTAAAGCACGTTGTGTGTGTGTAGATAGGTAGATAATTAGAGATAGATAGATAGATAGATAGATAGATAGATAGATAGATAGATAGATAGATAGAGGAAAGACCATGTGACTTACCAATGGGAAGTGGATTCTAGGATAAGGCACCAAATTAGTCTGAAATTCCGTCAAATCAACGTTCAAAGCTCCATCGAATCTCAGTGACGCCGTGATGCTGTTTCGTCGAAACAAAATGAAAAATGAAATAACATTAAGAAACAAAAAGACTCGATAAATTTTAGAAATTCAACTTTCAAAGCGACATGGAATATAAGGGATGCTGTGATGCTATTTCGTCGAAATAAAAAGAAAAATTACATAACATTAAGAAAACCTATAGACTCTGTTGAGAAATTTAGAAATTCAGTCTCTTCCTCTTTTTATCATTGAGTAGGAAATTTGAAGCGTAGTTATGCAATTATTATTATTATTATTATTATTATTATTATTATTATTATTATTATTATTATTATTATTATTATTATTATTATTATTATTCATTTTCAAATAATCTACCTTCCTTGTCGGGAAGCGAGCCAGGAATCTCTAGAATAGTAGTCCACAGCTTAGTGCACCGAGCCGCAGAGGTTGTGTACGAGGGGAATCTGGAACTCCTACTGAAGCTACATAGACAGCGGCACTGCTGCGCCTATTATTCTGTTTACCCCCTCCCCGATCCACCAGCGTTCAGCACACATATTTGATAATTATTATTATTTACCTACTTAATTACTTACCTAGAAACCACTTGTCCAATCATACGATTCAGGTTGGTGTAGGTAGGTCTCATAATACCCAATTCCTTACGACACAGATCGTAGATGGCTTCGTTGTCGACCATAAAAGTTACGTCAGCATGTTCCAGCGTCGTATGTGTGAATAGAATGGAATTGTAGGGCTCGACTACAGCTGTCGATACCTGGGGATGAATGAACGCAGCCATCAACGAATCCTTGGACAGGTCTTGAAAAACGATCCAGTTTGCATAATTAGTTTCATTAAAGATTAATAAATATTCGCAAAAGTGCTAATTACCTGTGGTGCTGGATAGATAGAAAAGCAGAGTTTGGATTTCTTGCCGTAGTCCAAGGACAAATGTTCCATAAGTAATGATCCGAAGCCAGAACCAGTTCCTCCGCCGAAGGAATGGAACACCAAGAAACCTTGGAGTCCAGAACACGCTTCTTGTTGCTTTCGAACGGTGTCCAAGACGACTTCCAACTGTTCTTTGCCTGGAAACATAAAATACTGCTTGTGTGAGGTTTCTAGTTGGTGTAACTTCATTCTACAGGAGAATCAGGTGTTTATACAGTCATATACAGTATTTATATATATTTAGGACAACAGATTTAGTCGTCCTTGAAGTTACAATGATTGACACCTAAGGCCTTTGAATGGGTGATCACTAACTTTCGGGAAGGAGCAAAGTGGTACAGAAAAAACTCATTTTTTCATCTGTTTAAAGTCTGTTGATCTGTCAGTGTTATAGTTCGTGAGGGCGATGCGTTGCATTGATATGTGGTATGTATTAAATAAATTACTGTTGAATTAAAATACTCGAGTGTCTCACCCACTGTGTAATGGCCTCTTGCATAGTTATTCGCGGCATCTTCTTTACCCGTGTGCAAGGAATTCGGTGAAAAGAGTTCTCTATAAGTGCCTGTTCGTACTTCATCTGTTGAAAAGAAGAAAATAAATAAAATGCTTGGTGGTTTGGTCATTCATATACAGTAAACCTGAATTAATATATGATGGGTTAGGTACTTTTTGGCATCCGTTTTGGCGCGGCCATTTTGGCGCGGTGAATGGCGCCAAAATAGATTATCATTAACCTAACTTAACCTACTATAGCTTAGCCAAAACAGCTTAGTGCCAAAAGGGCAACGTCAAAGCAGTTTAGCGCCAAAAGAGCGGCACTAAAAGGGCGGTGCCAAATAGTCCCATTCTGTAACGGATAAATAATGGAAGAGAGATAAGTGGAAGAAGAAAAAGAAATATTGAAGGTGAGGAAGAATATGAATAATTTCATGACTTAGAAGTGGAGGAAAAAATGAAGAAAAATGCAAAAGTGGATAAAATGAGAAGCGTAAAAGAGAGAAAGAAAAAAAAAATCGAAACGAAGGAAAGAATAGTATTTGGACATGTTCAGAGTGGGTATCATTTGCAAGTACAGTACCTGTTTGATACCTGGACAATATTTTAAAATGCATTATATTTTACCTTATAAGATATTTTTTAACCATATATAATTCTCGATCGCTTCACACACACACACACACACACACACACACACACACACACACACACACACACACACACCACACACACACACACACACACACACACACACACACACACACACATGGGAGACTTATTAGGAAGCTGCAATCAATGGCTAGAATAGGTGGAAATGTCTTGGAATGGATAAAAACTTACTTAGAAGGAAGGGAACAGAGGGTTAGAGTAAGACACTCAGTGTCTGAATGGAGAAGAGTTAGTAGTGGAGTTCCACAGGGTTCAGTTTTAGGGCCACTTTTGTTCCTTGTATATGTAAATGACCTACCAGAGTCTGTAAATTCATTCATGAATATGTTTGCAGATGATGCAAAGATTGTGAAGAAAGTAAAAAACGAGAACAATGGTAGAGAACTTCAGGAGGATCTAAATAATCTGCATGAGTGGTCAGAAAAGTGGCTAATGAAATTCAATACCTCAAAATGTAAGGTAATGAGAATGGGTACAAGTGCAAGAAGGCCCAAGCTTGACTACTCGGTGGCTGGAGTACAACTTCAGGAGACAGAAAATGAGAGAGATCTAGGAGTAAACATATTGGCAGATTTGTCTCCAGAAATACATATAAATGGCGTAGTAAGGGCAGCATATGCATTCTTATCAAATGTAAGGGTAGCCTTCAGGCACATGGACAAGGAAATGTTCAGAAATATTTATGTAACCTATGTGAGGCCAAAACTCGAATATGCAGCCCCCTTTTGGAATCCGCACTTGAAAAAGCACATAGCTAAGCTTGAAAAAGTTCAAAGACATGCCACAAAACTGGTGCCAGAAATACGCAATCTCGGTTATGATGAGAGGCTGAGGGAATTAGACTTGCCATCACTCGAAGCTAGAAGAGTAAGGGGGGATATGGTGACAGTCTTTAAATTCCTTCATGGTTATGATAGAGTGGATAGGGATCGATATTTCGATATGGCTGGCTCTAGAACTAGAGGTCATAGTTTGAAGCTTCGGAAGAAAACTTGTTTGCAGGATGTAAGGAAATACTTTTTCAGTGTAAGAGTAGTTGATAATTGGAATTCGCTAAGCGAGGAGGTAGTTAATGCTACCTCAATCCATAGTTTTAAGGACAGGTATGATAAGTATCACTAAGTCTAAAAATGGAACCGATCAGGAGACGGGAAGATACGAGCTTTGGGCTCTTTCCCGTAAACACAATTAGGTAATCACATACACACACACACACACACACACACACATATTGCTCGTTCAGAACTACCGTTATACTATGTAGCTTTAGTGTGTGTGTGTGTGTGTGTATGTGTGTGTGTGTGTGTGTGTGTGTGTGTGTGTGTGTATGTGTGTGTGTGTGTGTAACCTCATCTATTCCTATAGGAGGCGAGTTCGCGGGCTCCCAATGGAGGTCACACGAGTATGGCACGCAAGAGTGCCATCAACCTTATCTTTAATTATGAAAGGTCGATAGACACAGGCACTTACGATGGAAAGATATAAAGAAATGAACAATCAAGGGGGGTGAGAGTGGCAGTGATTGTGACTGACCTATTTGCTGACTGAATGACTGATATACTGAGTGACTGAAAAATAAAATGAAAAAATGATTAAAGCTCGTGACTGAATAAAATAATGTGTGACTGACCAAATTATTCACTGACTAAAATGAATGTCTTGTGCATCTTGGCTGATAAACTTAAATATTTGAATGAATAATTAAATATCATTCATTCAGGTTATTCATTATATTGTTGGATAAAAAGTCACAAAAACAAAAGAACATGCAGACAGACATAGAGAATAAGTTTTTAAGTTTTTTATATCTATCTATCTATCTATCTATCTATCTATCTATCTATCTATCTAACTATCTATCTAACTATCTATCTATCTATCTATCTATCTATTTCAGCTGTTAGCAGGCCTTTAGCTAAATGACTTGAGTACTATACATATTGTATTCATGATTTTCTTGCGGAGATAGATAGATAGATAAATAGATAGATAGATAAATAGATAGATAGATAAATAGATAGATAGATAGATAGATAGATAGATAGAGAGAGAGAGAGAGAGAGAGAGAGAGAGAGAGAGAGAGAGAGACAGAGAGAGAGAGAGAGAGAGAGAGAGAGGTAAACAAACACGCACTCTCAAGAGAGTAAGATATTACTGTAAAGTTTAATACGCAAAGAGCTGTCTATCAGTTTGTTTCTATCTATCTAATAGATATATATATATATATATATATATATATATATATATATATATATATATATATATATATATGCATATATATATATATATATATATATATATATATATATATATATATATATATATATATATATATAGATAATATATATATAACAGATATGAACCAGTTTCATGACCTTTATTTATAATTTTATTTCAAAATTACGTCATGATAATCTTAAGTACAGTAACTTTAGAGGATTATTAAGTATCTCCACAACCTCCTATGTCATTTTTATTGAAAATTAAATAATGATAAGGTACATGTAGTATATGCATTTCTTTTTAAGTTTATAGACTATTATCCTTAATTTCATTTGTAATTTTCATTACAAAAATGACATAATGATAACTTGTTATCTCAGTCATATTTCTTGAGGTTTTGACGCGGGAGAGACTTGTAATTTAGGTGCTACGCCATAGATTAAATCTTTTTTTTTTTGGGGGGGGGGTCATAATGAACAAGAGTGCCCAAGGGATCCCTCAAGGTCAAGCATTACCCTCACTTATGTTTTCATATACTTTTTTTTTTTCATTGTTTTTAAATGATTTGTTTTCCTTTTATTCTTATGTTTTAATTTCCGTTTTCATTTTTTTATTTTTTTTTACTTTTGTCATGGTTTTTAAATTATTTTTTTCTTTTATTCATATGTTTTAATTTCCCCTTTTTTTTTGCTTTTGTCATGGTTTGTAAATGATTTTTTTCTTTTATTCATATGTTTTAATTTCCCTTTTTTTTTTTTTTTTTACTTTTGTCATGGTTTTTTAAATTATTTTTTTCTTTTATTTTTGTTTTAATTTCCTTTTTTTTTTTTTACTTTTGTCATGGTTTTTAAATGACTTTTTTCCTTTTATTCTTATGTTTTAATTTCCTTTTTTTTTTTTTTTTTTACTTTTGTCATGGTTTGTAAATTATTTTTTTTTTTATTCATATGTTTTAATTTCCCCTTTTTTTTGCTTTTGTCATGGTTTGTAAATGATTTTTTTCTTTTATTCATATGTTTTAATTTCCCTTTTTTTTTTTTTTTTTACTTTTGTCATGGTTTTTAAAATATTTTTTTTCTTTTATTCATATGTTTTAATTTCCCTTTTTTTTTTTTTTTTTACTTTTGTCATGGTTTGTAAATGATTTTTTTCTTTTATTCATATGTTTTAATTTCCCTTTTTTTTTTTTTTTTTACTTTTGTCATGGTTTTTAAATATTTTTTTCTTTTATTCTTATGTTTGAATTTCCTTTTTTTCATTTTTTTTTTTACTTTTGTCATGGTTTTTAAAGTATTTTTTTTCTCTTATTCTTGTTTTAATTTCCGTATTTTTTTTTTTTTTTACTTTTGTCATGGTTTTTAAATTATTTTTTCCTCTTATTATGTTTCAATTTCCTTTTTTATTTTTTTATTTTTTTTCCTTTTGTCATGGTTTTTAAATGATTTTTTTCTTTTATTCATATGTTTTAATTTCCCTTTTTTTTTTTTTTTTTACTTTTGTCATGGTTTTTTAAATTATTTTTTTCTTTTATTTTTGTTTTAATTTCCTTTTTTTTTTTTTACTTTTGTCATGGTTTTTAAATGACTTTTTTCCTTTTATTCTTATGTTTTAATTTCCTTTTTTTTTTTTTTTTTTTACTTTTGTCATGGTTTGTAAATTATTTTTTTTTTTATTCATATGTTTTAATTTCCCCTTTTTTTTGCTTTTGTCATGGTTTGTAAATGATTTTTTTCTTTTATTCATATGTTTTAATTTCCCTTTTTTTTTTTTTTTTTACTTTTGTCATGGTTTTTAAAATATTTTTTTTCTTTTATTCATATGTTTTAATTTCCCTTTTTTTTTTTTTTTTTACTTTTGTCATGGTTTGTAAATGATTTTTTTCTTTTATTCATATGTTTTAATTTCCCTTTTTTTTTTTTTTTTTACTTTTGTCATGGTTTTTAAATATTTTTTTCTTTTATTCTTATGTTTGAATTTCCTTTTTTTCATTTTTTTTTTTACTTTTGTCATGGTTTTTAAAGTATTTTTTTTCTCTTATTCTTGTTTTAATTTCCGTATTTTTTTTTTTTTTTACTTTTGTCATGGTTTTTAAATTATTTTTTCCTCTTATTATGTTTCAATTTCCTTTTTTATTTTTTTATTTTTTTTCCTTTTGTCATGGTTTTTAAATGATTTTTTTCTTTTATTCATATGTTTTAATTTCCCTTTTTTTTTTTTTTTTTACTTTTGTCATGGTTTTTTAAATTATTTTTTTCTTTTATTTTTGTTTTAATTTCCTTTTTTTTTTTTTACTTTTGTCATGGTTTTTAAATGACTTTTTTCCTTTTATTCTTATGTTTTAATTTCCTTTTTTTTTTTTTTTTTTTACTTTTGTCATGGTTTGTAAATTATTTTTTTTTTATTCATATGTTTTAATTTCCCCTTTTTTTTGCTTTTGTCATGGTTTGTAAATGATTTTTTTCTTTTATTCATATGTTTTAATTTCCCTTTTTTTTTTTTTTTTTACTTTTGTCATGGTTTTTAAAATATTTTTTTTCTTTTATTCATATGTTTTAATTTCCCTTTTTTTTTTTTTTTTTACTTTTGTCATGGTTTGTAAATGATTTTTTTCTTTTATTCATATGTTTTAATTTCCCTTTTTTTTTTTTTTTTTACTTTTGTCATGGTTTTTAAATATTTTTTTCTTTTATTCTTATGTTTGAATTTCCTTTTTTTCATTTTTTTTTTACTTTTGTCATGGTTTTTAAAGTATTTTTTTTCTCTTATTCTTGTTTTAATTTCCGTATTTTTTTTTTTTTTTACTTTTGTCATGGTTTTTAAATTATTTTTTCCTCTTATTATGTTTCAATTTCCTTTTTTATTTTTTTATTTTTTTTTCCTTTTGTCATGGTTTTTAAATGATTTTTTTCTTTTATTCATATGTTTTAATTTCCCTTTTTTTTTTTTTTTTACTTTTGTCATGGTTTTTAAATGATTTTTTTCTTTTATTTTTGTTTTAATTTCCTTTTTTTTTTTTTACTTTTGTCATGGTTTTTAAATGACTTTTTTCCTTTTATTCTTATGTTTTAATTTCCTTTTTTTTTTTTTTTTTTTACTTTTGTCATGGTTTGTAAATTATTTTTTTCTTTTATGTTTATGTTTTAATTTCCTTTTTTTTTTACTTTTGTCATGGTTTTTAAATGATTTTTTTCCTTTTATTCTTATGTTTTAATTTCCTTTTTTTTTCTGTTTTTACTTTTGTCATGGTTTTTAAATGATTTTTTTTCTTTTATTCCTGTTTTAATTTCAGCCATTTTTTTTTTTACTTTTGTCATGGTTTGTAAATTATTTTTTTCTTTTATTCATATGTTTTAATTTCCTTTTTTTTTTGCTTTTGTCATGGTTTGTAAATTATTTTCTTCTTTTATTCTTATGTTTTAATTTCCGTTTTTTTTCTCTTTTTACTTTTGTCATGGTTTTTAAATTGTTTTTTTTCTTTTATTCTTGTTTTAATTTCCGTTTTTTTGTTTAAGTTAGTGTGAAAATGTGATATTTTCTTCTTCTTCTTCTTCTTCTTCTTCTTCTTCTTCTTCTTCTTCTTCGATAAACATTATCTGTATATAAGGGCCCTAACCTCCCTGCCAAAAGGTTGCCGAGTCAAAGCGCAACCTTATCTCTATGCGGGAGGAATACTTTTACGACACGCAGAGGAACACGGAGACTATATCCTTGTCCTCAACCCAGGAGAAGAGAGAATGAATTTCAGAATAAAAGAAAAAGAGAGATAGAACTATGGGAGGCAGAGGCCTCTCTCTCTCTCTCTCTCTCCTCTTTCTCTCTCTCTCTCTCTCTCTCTCTCTCTCTCTCTCTCTCTCTCTCTCATTTCTCTCGCGCGCTCTCTCTCTCTCTCTCTCTCTCTCACTCTCTCTCTCTCTCTCTCTCTCTCTCTCTTAATATTCTTATCTCTGGGTTCTTTTATATATAATCTCTCTCTCTCTCTCTCTCTCTCTCTCTCTCTCTCTCTCTCTCTCTCTCTCTCTCTCTCTCTCTGTAATATTCTTATCTCTGGGTTCTTCTAAATATAATCTCTCTCTCTCTCTCTCTCTCTCTCTCTCTCTCTCTCTCTCTCTCTCTCTCTCTCTCTCTCTCTCTCTCTCTCTCTCTCTAATAATGCGTAATAAAGTCAACGCGTGTGGGGGCCAATTTATAACTCGGCTGAATCAATAGTGTGCCAGTCAGCTTGGCATACCCCCTCGCCGTTATCAACTCACTGACTTCGTTTTATCGCTGATTTCACGGGTAATAATCTTCATTATCGTAATTAGCTCTACATGTCTTATTAGTGTGTGTGTGTGTGTGTGTGTGTGTGTGTGTGTGTGTGTGTGTGTGTGACTTCACGGCTAATAATCTTCATTTCCGTAATTAGTTCATATCATATTAGTGTAGATGTAGATGTATAGATATAATATATATATATATATATATATATATATATATATATATATATATATATATATATATATATATATATATATATATATAATGGATTTTTTCAAAGAGATTTTAATATTTTAATAAGATTAACGACACAATTGTGGAAATAATGATAATAATAATAATAATCAGCTTGTTAATTCTATGTGATTGTCTTCATCTAGTTGTGTTCACGGGAGAGTTCCTTTTTTCCAAGCCGCAAATACCTATCGGTTTTTGAGGATCTGGAATGCATTTATCATTTGCTGTTTCCTCTCGTAGCGAATTCCAGTTTTCAGCTGTACTTGCACAAATAAAAGAAGAGTTTATAACTTCCGCGTATGATCTGCAGTTCTAGAGCCACCTATTCCAAAATATCACTTCCCATGGGCTTTGTCAAAAACATAGTGGAAGATTAAAACCGTTACTTTATCCCCACTTTTCATCTAGCTTCTAGTGGTGATAAGTTTAACTCCTTCATCCTTTACTCTATCACCAGTTTCTTAGCATGACTTTAAACTTATTACAATTTGTTTTTATGTTCTTCAAGTGTGGAATCTTGAATGGTACTGCATATGCACTCATTTTGAGTGCGTGCTTGCGTGTGTGTATGTGTGTGTGTGCATGTATACTGCTATGCCTGCTCATGTAGATATTCCAGCGTACTAGTGGAATTGGCAACATCTTAAGCTGAGAGTTGAGGATAGATTAACATGTACCTCTCCTATTGAGTGCGTGCTTGCGTGTGTGCATGTGTGTGTGTGCATGTGGACTGCTATGCCTGCTCATGTAGATATTCCAGGATAATCTTAAGTTGAGACTTGAGGATAGATTTAACATGTACCTCTCCTATTATTTACTGTCATTTTTCATCTATCCATCAATCCATCCATCTGTTCATTCACATATGCATACATTTATTCATCCATCTATCCATCTAGTCTTCCATCTATCCATGTAATCATCCATTCATACATCTATCCATTCATCCATCCATTAGTACATAAATATAAACGTCCAATACAGTATACATACTTACATACATACATACATACATACATACATACATACATACATACATACATACATTCATGCCATATAATTCTATATATGTCATCTTTATGACGCCATATATAGAAATATATGTTTTATTTTTCTCTTACACGTGAAGTGAATTACTTTACGAGTGACCTCTGCTATGTGCATGCGAGTACATATAAACACTGTGTGTTTTCTTTTCTTTTCTAGTGCTTGTGTGTGTGTTTTTAACGTTCATGGAAGGAAATTGCTTTGATATATGTGCTTATGTGTGTGTGTGTGTGTGTATATATAAATGGATGTGCACGCGCGTGCAAAATCATAACTCGTTTTAAATTGTTTAAAAGTGATTTTTTTTTTAATGAATGCATGGATATACACACTGTACTTTCTGTTCACTGAATATATCTTAATTATTTCTAAATACAACCATTGACACCGTAATATTCGAAATATAGAATTACCGAGCAAGTGAACATTACACTCCCTGTACATCTGTACACCAGAATATATCTGCTTGACTATATTCTTTGCGTCTTCGTTATATAAAAAGTAAAGAACTTCCCCAAGTTGATTTGGAAGGCTAAGTCGCGTTCAGTTGATCTCCGTTTTAAAGAGCTGAAAACTGTTTTCCGTTAGGAAACGATGCCGACTTTAACTTAGAACTAAGAGCTCAATATTCTGTTTAATACTTATATGTCAATATATATATATATATATATATATATATATATATATATATATATATATATATATATATATATATATATATATATATATATATATATATATATCAGGATAAGACAAAAATAAAATAATGAGATTGTCAATCCATGTTGACGTTGTAAGTA